>JZKD02S1035852.1:164161-182631 GCA_000966675.3 Picea glauca | reverse complement strand
AAAAAAAAAGGGAGATCCTCTTCACTGGAACAAAATTAATGTGTGTTAATATTAATGGTTATTTTTATATTGAAAACAAAATTAATGTGTGTTAATATTAATGGTTATTTTTATATTGAAAACAAAATTAATGTGTACCTTAATATTAATGGTTATCTTTATATTGAAAATAATGTTAAACTATGTTATTCCTAAGACTTCATCCACAAATATGTAAAGTTTGATCTCAATAATGTAAGCAATCATTTAAACTTGAAACATACTGTATTGAAATATATGCACAATGCTTAATTTTGGAATATAATTGCAAATCAAGTTGAATGTATGCTTAATGGGTTGAGCAAAGATAAGCTTTTTTGAGTGTAGGGATAAATATTAGAGAAAAACATTTTTCAAACCAAACAATTACCAAATAAATCTCAAAACACTATGGGTATTGGTTTCTTGAATTTTTCAAACAAATATCTAATGTTTGAAAGATATTATTTATACTCAAATGAAACAATCTTGTGTCTAAGCCAATCAAGAACAAGTATAAACATTATTAAATACCATAAAATGTTTTTCACTCTAGAACTTCAAGAGGTTTATGTGAACAATTTTAGGAAGACTTTACACTTTAAACATCAATAACATCAACCATAAGGTTGTTCCATAAATATATCCTAAAATATTTCACAATTGGAACCTCAACTAAAGATTCATGTCCTTTTATGGGATGCATTATAGAGCTCTAATTTGAGCTTATTAGAAGCAGTTGTAATGGTCCAAGCCAAAATTAATGAGGTTTTAATATGGAATTTTGAGATTGGTGAGTTGTGTAGAGTCCACAACACACCCGAAATATTTTTGTAATTTTTTGTACCAATTTTTCTTTAAAATTTTATTCACCTTGAAAATAAATTATGCAGACCTATGATGGAATTTCACATTTCAATGAGTCTTTTAGTTTATTCTTTTTGTCTCAAGGAAACCCCAAAATTTTGTAAGTCCTTTCACTATGTCCAACCGATTTTTATTATCATCGACAAGTCCAAAAGACTTTCATCAGTAACTAAAAGTCACTTTTGGCACCGATGTGAAAGTCAAATTTTGCGCTGATCGAAAAGTGGAAAAGGGCATCAATGAACAATCACTTACCTCACCAATTGTTATCACCTAGAATTTTCTCACCGATACCAAATTTATGAGCTTATTGGAATACATCATCATTATGTTTATCACTCTTACCACTAGAATCCATCTCCATTAGACTTAAGGGAACATATGGTCAAACCTCATCTTCAAAAGTACCCAACACACTTTTACCCCTAAAAGGTGCATTTCCCTTGCAAAAATTACCCCCAAAAGATGCAAGGGCATGAATAGACCCATTTTTTTTATCGTTTACACTCGAAATTCTCTAGAAAAGTGAAATAACTTAAAATGGTCGTGACTAAACTCTAAAAGTGGTTACTAAGTTTGATTTGGTCCATAAATCATTATTTTATTGTGACCATGCTAAGGGGTTTAACCATTGTTTCTCTTATAAAAACTGAGAGGTCTCTCCATTTTATAGATCATCCATCCAAAGTAAGTAAATGTTGCCAAATTTTCTCCAGACCAAACACCCCTTTCTTCTTCATAATATTTTTGGCATCAACCAAGTTACTTGCAACCATTGATGATCCAAATGGATCCAAACAGGCCCAAAATCCAAAGTTCTCAGATTCAGATGAAACCAATGCCATCACGTAGTGCTCGTCACGTCAATTCCGACAGTATATTCTTTTTCACAAATGGACTCTGTATGGCGAAGTTATCATGATCTGAAGTTTTTCCCAAACATGCAAAAAAGTCAAAGTCAAAGTCAATAGTCTGTACTGATGATGTCAGCGTGAAGTGGTAGATGATGTCATCATGCTGACATGGAAACACCAGAGGCTGACACATGTTAGGAGGATTTGGTGTTTCCAGGTGCTGATGTGGCAGGTGTCTGGATTGTACGGACTGACACGTGGCAGTATGTATGATGACGTGGCCTAGTGACAGTTTGACATGTAGTAGTACAGATGACAAGTTGGCATGATGTGACTGTGACATGGCCGACAGGTGGCTGGCTCTAGGTTGGATGTGTGGTAGTACAAAAATTTGATTGTGCGGTTGGTTGGGCAGTGACTTGATGGTACGGTCCAATAGGGTGTTGACACGTGGAGCAATAATAGGGCACCACGTGGCACCCTAGATAAAAAAAAATAGGCCAGGTCAAAAATGGTTGAGCCTCCGACAGTTTGAACCCCCGACCTATCCGCATACAACAACTTAACAGCATTCCGCTAGCCACAAGGGTGGAGGGGAAGGGATTAACCACATTCCAATTTACTTTGTTTTATTCAATGTGTTAGGGGATCAACCTCTGTCCCACTGACCAAGGCGCATATGACCAGGAACAATAGACTAGGGGCCGAGAATGAAGGGCGCGGTGCGTTTGGGGTTGGCACTCGGCCACATGGTTGTTCACATGACCAAGGTCTGGAGGACAAGGGAATAGGCGCCTAACACTCGACCATATGTCATCCCATACGACCTGGAGATTATCTAAAAAGGGGGTGCGCGCCCAAATTCTACCAAAAGTGGGTTTTTTACCATATAGTTGGATTTTTTTTTATGTTTTTAGGCTTGATTTTAATGGATTTTGGTCCATTGTTTTAGGATCTGGAGCCCAAATTGAGGCCAGATCTTGGGAGGAAGTTGGGATGTGACCCCCAAATAAAATTCTATATAAAATAGGTCTTTTTACAGCCATGAACATGTTCGAAACATCAGAATGATGCCAAGTTGTAGAGAGTAAGCCATTTTTATGCAAGGAAGCTAGAAGAGTAGTAGAGCTTTGGAGGCCATTTTTGGGAGTTCTACTCCACATTTTTCAGTGTCATCTTTGCGTTGAGTTATTGATATAGAGAAGAACATTGTTGTGTCATTCAGATAACAAATTCATGTAATTCTGATGTACTTTTGAAGCATTGAATATTAATAAGAAATCCTCCCCCACTGAGACAAAGGCCCAGAGACGTAGGCAACTTTGTCGAACTCTGTTAACAAGTTTTGGCGCTATGGTTTGTTGTTCTTAATGATCATTTTTTGTCCAGCATTATTTATGATGGATGCAACATTCTTTCATTAAATATTCTTCTTCTCTTTAATTTCTAAATGGTAAATCAACTCATGCAAAATACTTAACCAAAGTCTTTAAAATATCATTTCGGATCAAGTGGTATCAGAGCAGGTTGACATTTGGTTGTTTTGAGTATGCATGATTACTATGGAAAAGTTAAGTCGTGGTGAATGAGAGCTTGTAGAAGGATATCCTGAGATTGGATCAAGAAAGAGGACATCTCAAAGTAAGAAGATGGCATTGGAAGAAGGACTTTCTCAAAATGAAAGAGAGTTTCAAAAAAAATTCTTTGCCATGTCGGAGATGGTAAAAGTATTGTGATAATTAATTGGAACAAAAGAGACATGTTCAAGGGGAATCTTCAAAGAAAGACAAAAGTGAAGAAGGAGAGGACCCTCCAAAACCTCCTCCTTCAGCTCCTTCATCTCCATCTTCTTCTTCTTCAAGTACAAGTTCAAATCCTACTTTTGCAAGAAAACATTCTCATAAATATAAGCTTGACATGCCATTACTTAAACTTGATGTGAAATTCGAGTTTCCCGTGTATAATGGAGAAGTCAATGCTGAGAAGCATGAAAACTGGGTTAAACAGATGGAGGTATATTGCAGTGTGCAACAAATCAATGATGAGGCAACCAAGATCAAATTGGCATCACTTCGTCTTGCAGGAACAACACTCATCTAGTGGCAGAGTAAGTTGCAACATGGTACTCAACAAATTGGTAATGTATTTCCATCATGGAATTTTTTTTTTTTGCACTTAGAAAATGGTTCTATCCTTTAGGGTATAAGAAGAAGGCTTTAATTGAATGGCAAAGTCTTAAATTAAGAAAAGAAAAATCGATGCAAAAATACACAGATGAATTTTGTAAGATGGCTTTGATGTTAACTATTCCATTACATACACAAGAAACTTTTATGAAGTATATAGGGGGTTTTCCTGCACATATTTGTAATACTATGTTTATGTTTGGACCTACTAATCTTGATGAGGTTTCTGTTCAAGCGACGGATATTGAAGCAGGAAAAACTGGAGTTGGTGTATGAGGGGAATCATCTTCAAAGAAGGAAGGCAAAGGAAAAGTCAAAGGGAATGTGAAGAAAGCAAACTCAACTACAGTAAAGGAAGATAATCTCTCTTGCAAGCATTGCAAGAAAGAAAGGCATGGTGATGAACATTGTTGACAATTGCACCTAGAGAAGAAACTGAAGTGGTTCAAAGAGAGGAAAGGGAGGCAAAAATTTGTAGTAGCGACACAACCAACTAACCTAGGGTCAGATTCAAGTGATGAGACTAAATTCACAACAGTTGGTTTGTCAGGTAAAATTGGTGATGGTTATGATTCTATAAGTAAATTTTTTCATATAAGGGTCATTGTGAAACATACCAAGATCGATACTTCGTTAGATAGCGGATCTCAAGCTAACTTAATTTCAGAAGAAGTGGTTAAACAATTGGGATTAAAAACTAATACATCAAGAAGCTTATTCACTAAATTGGATAAGAAAAAATCACAAATTGCCCATACCAAAGTTATGTGTCATAAAGTTTGCAATTACATCTAAGTTTGTGGATGAAGTAATATGTGATGTGGTACCGCTAGAAGCATGTGGAATGGTCTTGGGTAGCCCTTATTTATATGATCACAAAGCAATCTTCTTCAGGGAACAAAATCAATATCACTTAAATAAAGAAGGGACAAATGTGTTGTGCATGCTCATCATATGAAAGGGAATCAATCTCTTTTTACAATGGAACAATTAAACAAGGAAACTTATGCAAGAAATACACCTATGATTGTACCAAATGAAGTAGTCGATCTTAAGCAAGAAAGTAAAATGGTCATAGCATGTAGATCTAGCCATACTTTGCTTCAAGATGAGTTTTTGTCGTGCAATCTTGTAGAGAAGAACAAACATGTTGGTTCATTTTCAATCATGTTTCTTATATGGTTATCGTTGCTAATGTTTTCTACATGGATGGTAGCGGGTTTAGAAAGATGTGAAAAAACGCAAATGGCTAACAATATGTCTTCAGTTATCATGGTTGTTTTGCAATTGATTATGATGCGACAAGTGCACATGACATATTTGATAGACAAAGGACAAGTGGGGAGGCCTATCCCACAATTGATGTCTGGTTAATATCCTTTTGGAGGACCAAATGGTCTTAGTGGGAAGGTGTGATCCAAATGGATCCAAAAATTCAAATTTATCATATTTAGACGAAACCAATGCCATCATGTAGTGCTCTTTGTGTCGATTTCGATAGTATCTTGTTTTTTGAAAATGGACTTTGTATGGCGAAGTTATCACGATCTGAAGTTTTTCCCAAACAAGCAAAAAAGTCAAAGTCAAAGTCAACAGTCCATACTACTGACGTCAGCGTGATGTGGAATATGACTTCATGATGATGTCAACATGATGACATGGCATCACCAAAGGCTGACACATGTTAGGCGGTTTTGGCATTTTCGGGAGTTGATGTGGCAGGTGATTGGACTATATAGACTGACACATGGCAGTCTGTATGATGACGTGGCCCAGTGATAGTTTGACACATGGAAGTATGCATGATAGGCTGGCATGACACAGCTATGACGTGGCTGGCTCTAGGTTGGACGCATGGCAGTACAGAAAGCTAATTGTGCAGCTGACTGGGCAATGACTTGATGGTAAGTCCAATAGGGTGTTGACACATGGCCCAATAATAGGGTGCCACGTAACACCCCGGATCAAGCCAAATAGGCTAGGTAAAAAATGGTTGAGCCTCCGGCGGTTTGAACCCCCAACCTATCCGCATACAACAACTTAACAATGTCTCTCTAGCCACAAGTGCGGAGGGGCATGACTTAACCACATTCTAGTTTACTTTGTTTTGTTCTGGGTGTTGGGGGATAAGCCCCAGTACCACTAACCAAGACGCATATGACCAGGAATAGCAGATCGGGGGCTGAGAATGAAGGGTGCGGCGCATTTGGGGTTGGCACTCAGCCACATGGCCATTCACATGACCAGGGTCCGGAGGACAAGGGCACGAGCACCTAACACTCGGCCATATGACATCCCATACGACCTGGAGCCTATCTAAAAGGGGGGGGGGGCGCCTAAATTCTGCCAAAAGTGGGTTTTTTATCATATAGATCGATTTTTTTTTATGTTGTTAGGCCTGATTTTAATGTATTTTTGCCCATTTTTTGAGGATCTAGAGCCCAAATTGAGGCCAAATCTTGGAAGGAATTTGGGATGTGATCCCCAACTAAAATTCTATATAAACCAGGTATTTTTATAGCCATGAACATGTTTAGAACAACAGAATGATGCCAAGTTGTAGAGAGTAAGCCATTTTTATGCAGGGAAGCCGAAAGAGTAGTAGAGATTTGGAGGCCATTTATGGGAGTTCTACTCCACCTTTTTCAGTATTGTCTATTGTGTTGAGTTCCTAAGACAGAGCAGAACATTGTTGTGTCATTCAGAGAAACAATTGATGTAATTCTGATGTACTTTTCAAGCATTGAAGATTAATAAGAAAGCCTCCCCCACTTAGACAAAGGCCTAGAGACGTAGGCAATTTTGTCATACTCCGTTAACAAGTTTTGGCGTTATGGTTTGTTGTTCTTAATGCTCAATTTTTGTTCTGCATTCTTTATCATGGATGCAACATTCTTTCGTTAAATATTCTTCTTCTCTTTAATTTATAAATGGTAAATAAACTAATGAAAAATACTTAACCAAAGTCTTCAAGGATCATTTCATATCAATAGAAGAGGGGATTATCTACACACATATGGGAAGTAAAATACCCCCCCCAAAGGAGGAGGAGGAGGAGATTGGAGGATAATTTCTTCAACATTCTTCTCCACAGGTGTATGTATTTGTTTACATTGGGTAATAGAGAATTATTCATGTTCTTACATATCTATATACTTTATTTTTACAAATGCAATGTCTTTCTTTATTTCTTTCATGTTGTAGATTAAGGTTTGTATAATATGGATATAGTTTCAAAGGTATAGTTTTATGCTTTTTACTCTTGTTTGTCAGTTATCTAGATCACAACCACTAGTTTTAGGAATTTTCTAACTCTTGTTGTAGGTTTCTAACAACAGATTGGTGAATCCATTAGGGATTTGAGTCATTTGTTGGCTCATTGGTTGTGGGTGTGTCTTTAATTTTCCTGCCCCTTTTAATTTTTTTTATTTTTTGGACCTATTTTGGTTGTTGTCACTCTTTGTGCTATGTTTGCAATAAATAGTGGTATAAAAGCTTCCAGATCTACTCATGGAGATTGGATCTCAGTTGTCAAAAGGTCTACAGGTGCCAACACACTTTCCGGGGTCAACATATGTGTTGGCCAATGCACTTTCTGGGCCAGTATCTGCAAGGGAAATGCACTTTTCCAAGTCAATTTCTGCATTAGGTCCAAAACTTCATTTTTTCAGTTTTTGGGGTTTTTTTTTTCTGGCTTTCTGAGTATTCTTTAGGGAATGCATGTGTATTTTTGAATGATTGTTTTGTAGCTTAAGTATTTTATTTAATAATATCATAATATTGAGAACCAACCCCCCCTAGGATTTCTAGTACCTTTCACGGTTTGATTTCTGCTACAGTGGGCTTTAAAACAAAACCCTACCTTGTTGGTTAGCCATTAGACATACAATATTGCATAAGTTTTGAATGAAGAAAAACATTCTTTATGGCCTTTGTATTCATTCTAGTTTTGACTTTGTGTGAGAAGCCTTTGTTTAAATTTTTCCAACTTGGGTTTTTGCTTTCTTTTTCATTTGTAGATCATATTTCTTTGTTGTTTTAGTTAGCTATCTATTTTAGATTAGAAAACCCTCTTAGTGAAAGAAAAGTATCACTCTTAGATCCTTCGTATTTTTCTTTCCTTTAGAGGTTTTCTTCTTTGATATTTATTTCATGTGAAACCCTAGTTTAGAGTAAGTGCATTTCACTTTTCGAAATTAAACTTAGATTAAGAAAAAGTACTTTTAATTTAGTATAGATATTTGTTGCTTATTTTCTTATTAATCTAGATTTCATTTCATTACAATTTACTTTAATTTCCAAGTTTGGATAAGAATGAGGTCTGGATCTAGTTGAGTTGACAGCTCGAAGAAATCTCATTGATAGTAAATGGGTGTTTAAGAAGAAGTTGAATGCATAAGGTAAAGTGAAGAAGTATAAATCACGCCTAGTAGCAAAGGCATATTCCTATGTAAAGGGAATAGATTTTGGTGACATTTTTCTCCCATTGCTAATTTGACTTCTATTAGATTTATTTTGTTGTTGTTGTTGTTGCTTTTGATATTGAAGTAGAACAGATGGATGTAAAGACGAATTCCTACATGGGGATATTGAAGAAGAAATCTACATGAAACAACCAGGATATTTTGCAGTGAAGGGTAAGAAAGAGATGGTTTGAAAGCTGAAAAATTCCATGTATGAGTTAAAGCAATCTCCAAGGATGTGGTATCAAAAGTTTGATACATATATTTTGGGACTTGGTTCCACAAGGATAAATTTTCATCACTGTGTGTATTTTAAATTAGTTGGTGATCATTTTATATATGTGGTTATGTATGTTGATGATATGTTATTGATTGGAAACAACAAGGAAATCATCAAGAATACGTTAAAAGTCAATAATGGAGGTGAACCACTATTGATCTCAAGGACTGTTCAAAGTCTTGGAGATAACATTACAAGGATAAGCCCTTCTTCGTTTTTAGAGAGGTGGTAATCCTCTTTTATAAATATAATACATAAATACAAATAATTCCTGAGAAAGGACCAGGCTTGTTCAAAAATAAATTTTCACAATGGTAACTATTATACAAAATTGTAAAAGAGTAAAATGAGGAATCTAACAGTCCACAATTTCCATTATGGAATAAAGTAAAGTAGGACATGTCATTTGGCAAGATGAGAGTTAAGGACCAAATATTAAGAGAACTTAACATGATATAAAACTTATAAGGGATTTGATAGAAACACACTTGAAATCTCATGCTTAAAAGTCAAAGTCTAAGATAACACTACCTATGTGCCCCGAATAGTTTTGTGGGAAACAAGTGTGAGTTTAAAAATAATTTATGATATCTTAAACAAGCGTGAGTTCTACAATGTATTATCTGAAAAAGGGGACCTGCATTGGGTGGATACAATAGTTGTAACTTAATATGAGACCTTAGGCCCTTTGTAGTTGGCATACAAAATGTATAGTATTGTCTGGCCACTGATGAGGGGTAACACCCTGGAACGGGCATGAGTTTTGTGATGTATTATTTTAAAAAGGGAACCTACATTAGGAATATACATCAATCGTAACTTAATATGAGCCCTTGGGTCCTTTTCAATTGGCATAAAAAACGTACAACAATGTCTGACCACTAATGAGGGGTAGCGCCACGAAACAGGTGCGAGTTCTGCAATATATTTTTTAAAAAAGGAGACTTACACTAGGTGGATATAGGATTTGTAACTTAAGATGATCCCTTAGGCCCTTTGCAGTTGGCATATAGAACGTACAACACTTTATGGCCACTGATGAGGGGTAGCACCCTGAAACAAGCGTGAGTTCCACGATGCAATATTTAGAAAATGGGACCTACACTAGGTGGATACAATAGTCGTAACTTAAGATGAGCCCTTAGGCCCTTTGCAGTTGGAATATGGCCACTGATGAGGGGTAGCATGCCGAAACAAGCATGAGTTCTGCAATGTCTTATTTTAAAAAAGCAAACCTGCACTAGGTGGCTACAATAGTGGTAACTTAAGATGATCCCTTAGGCCCTTTGCAGTTGGTATACAGAACATACAACACTATATGACCACTGATGAGGGGTAGCACCCTGAAACATGCATGAGTTATGTGATGTATTATTTAAAAAGGGGGACTTGCATTCGATGGATACAACAACCATAACTTAAGATGAGCCCTTAGGCCCTTTGTGGTTGGCATACATAACACACATCACTGTCTGGCCACTGATGAAGGGTAACACCCCGAAACAGGCGTGATTTTGCAATGTATTATTTTAAAAATGGGACCTACATTGGGTGGCTACAACAAACGTAACTTAAGATGAGCCCTTAGGATCTTTGTAGTTGGCATACATAACGTACAACATTTTCTGGCCATTGATGAGGGGTAGCGCCCCAAAATAGGTGTGAGTTCTACAATGTATTATTTTAAAAAGGGGACCTACACTAGGTGGATACAACAGTCGTAACTTAATATGAACCCTTAGGCCCTTTGTAGTTGACATATAGAAATTACAACATTGTTTGGCCACTAATGAGGGGTAGCACCCCGAAACAAGTGTGAGTTCTGCGATGTATAATTTAAAAATGCAACCTGCAATGGGTGACTACAATAGTCATAACTTAATATGATCCCTTAGGCCCTTTTCAGTTGGCATACAAAAAGTACAGTACTGTCTAGCCACTGATAACTGGTAGTGCCCCGAAACATGCATGAGTTCTATGATGTATTATTAAAAAAATGGGACCTGCATTGGGTGGCTACAACAATTGTAACTTAAGATGAGCCCTTAGGCCCTTTGCAATTGGTATACATAAATTACAACATTGTCTGGCCACTAATGAGGGGTAGCACCTCAAAGCAGGTGTGAGTTTTTCAATGTATTATTTAAAAAAGGGAACTTACACTAGGTGGCTACAACATCTGTCACTTAAGATGAGCCCTTAGGGCCTTTGCAGTTGGCATATAAGACATACAAAATTGGCTGGCCACTGATAAGTGGTAGCTCCCCGAAATCGAAATATGTTCTATGATGTATTATTTATAAAGGGGACTTGCACTGGGTGGCTACAACAATGATAACTTAAGATGAGCCCTTAGGCCCTTTTCAATTGACATACATAACATACAACATTTTCTGGCCACTGATGAGAGGTAGCGCCCTGAAATAGGTGTGAGTTCTGCGAAGTATTATTTTAAAAAGGGGACATGCACTAGGTGGCTACAGTAGTCGAGGCCCTTTGTAGTTGGCATACAGAACGTATATCACTATCTAGCAAATGATGATGGGTAGTGCCTTGAAACAGGTGTGAGTTCTGCGATGTATTATTTAACTAAGGGGACCTACACCGGGTGTCTAGAGAAACTGTAACTTAAGAAGATCTCGTAGGCCCTTTGCAATTGGCATACAAAACATACAACATTGTCTGGCCACTGATGAGGGGTGCCGCCTTGAAACATGTGTGAGTTTTGTGATGTATTATTTAAAAATGGGAACCTACATTGGGTGTCTACAACAATCATAAATTAAGCTGAGTCCTTAGGCCCTTTGCAGTTGGCATACATAACGTACAACACTGTTTGGCCACTGATGAGGGGTAGCGCCCCGAAATAGGCATGAGTTCTGCAATGTATTAATTAAAAAATGGGACCTGCACTACGTGGCTACAAGTCATAACTTATAATGAACCCTTAGGCCCTTTGCAGTTGGCATACAGAACGCACAACACCGTTTTTACACTAACAAGGGGTAGCACCTCGAAACAAGCATGAGTTCTTCGATGCATTATTTTAAAAATGGGACCTGCACTGGGTGGCTATAACAATTGTAACTTAAGATGACCCCTTATGCCCTTTTTTGTTAGCATACATAACATACAACACTGTCTGGCTACTGATTAGGGTAGCACCTCGAAACATGCGTGAGTTCTGTGATGTATTATTTAAAAGAGGGGACCTGCACTGGGTGGCTACAACAACCATAACTTAAGATGAACCCTTAGGCCCTATGTAGTTGGCATACATAACGTACAACATTGTCTGGTCACTGATGAGGGGTAGTGCCCTGAAATAGGCGTGAGTTCTACGATGTATTATTTTAAAAATGGGACCTACATTGGGTGGATAAAAAATCATAACTTAATATGAGCCTTTAGGCCCTTTGTAGTTGACTTACAAAATGTACAACACTGTCTAGCCACTAATGAGGGGTAGTGCCCCGAAACAGGCGTGATTTGTGTGATGTATTATTTTAAAAGGGGGACCTGCACTGGGTGGCTACAAAGTCCTAACTTTAGATGATCCCTTAGGCTCTTAGTAGTTGGAATATAGAACATACAACATTGTATGATCACTAATGAGGGGTATCTCCCTAAACTAGGCATGAGTTATGCAATGTATTATTTAAAAAGGGGGGCCTACACTAGGTGGATACAACAGTGGTAACTTAAGATGATCCCTTAGGCCCTTTGCAATTGACATACATAACATACAACACTTATTGGCCATTGATGAGTGGTAGTGCCCCAAAACAAGCATGAGTTTTGTGATGTATTATTTGAAAAAGGGGACCTACACTCAGTGGCTACAACATCCATAACTTAAGATGAGCCCTTTGTAGTTGGCAAACAAAACATATAACATTGTTTGGCCATTAATAAAGGGTAGCACCCTGAAACAAGCGTGTGTTTTGCGATGTACTATTTAAGAAAGGGGAATTTCATTGGGTGGCTACAATATTTGTAACTTAAAATGAGCCCTTAGGCCCTTTCTAGTTAGCATATAGAACATATATCACTGTCTGGCCAATGATGAGGGGTAGTGCCCTGAAACAGGCATGAGTTCTGTGATGTAGTATTTAAAAAATGGGACCTGCATTGGGTGGCTACAAAAACCATAACTAAGATGAGATCTTAGGACCTTTATAGTTGGCATATAAAGCGTACAACATTGTCTAGACACTATTGATAGGTAGCACCCAGAAAAAGGTGTGATTTATGTGATGTATTATTCAAAAAAATGGACCTTCATTGCATGGATCTAGCAGTCGTAACTTAAGATGAGCCCTTAGGCCTTTGCAGTTGGCATATAGAATGTACATCATTGTCTGGCCACTGCTGATGGGTAGTTCCCCGAAACAGGCATGATTTTTGAAATGTATTATTTAAAAAGGGGACTTGCACTAGGTAGCTATAGTAGTCGTAACTTAAGATAATCCCTTAGGCCCTTTGCATTTGGCATACAAAATGTACAACACTATCTGGCCACTGATGAGGGGTAGTTCCCTGAAACATGCGTGAGTTTTGTGATGTATTATTTTAAAAAGGGGACCTACATTGGGTGGCTACAACATCTGTAACTTAAGATGAGCCCTTAGGCCCTTTGCAGTTGGCATACATAATGTACAACATCGTTTTTCCAATGATGAGGGGTATCACCCAAAAACAAGCGTGCATTTTGAGATGTATTATTTTAAAAAGGGGACATGCATTGGGTGGCTACAATAGTCATAACTTAAGATGAGCCCTTGGGCCCTTTTTAGTTGGCATATAGAATGTACAACACTATCTAGCCATTGATGAGGGTTAGCACCCCAAAATAGACATGTGTTCTGTGATTTATTATTTGAAAACGAGGACCTGCACTAGGTGGCTACAATAGTCGTAACTTAATATGAGCCCTTAGGCCCTTTGTAGTTGGCATATAGAATGTACATCACTGTCTAGCCATTAATGAGGGGTACCGCCCTGAAACATGCATGAGTTATACAATGTATTATTTTAAAAGGGGGACCTGCACTAGGTGGCTACAATAGTAATAACTTAAGATGAGCCCTTGGGCCCTTTGCAGTTGGCATACAAACCGTACAACATTGTTTGTCCATTGATGAAGGGTAGCACCCTAAAACAAGCGTGAGTTCTATGGTGTATTATTTAAAAGAGGGTACCTACACTGGGTGGCTACAATAGTCATAACATGATATTTTAATTAAAACTCATAAGGTGTTTGATAGACAAACACTTGAAGTCTCATGCTTAAGACTCAAAGTCCAAGATAACACTATATATGTGCCTTGAATTGTTATGTGGGAGCTTTAAATATAAAAATGTTTTAAAAGAGTTTATAATATCGGAAACATACATGATTTTTGCGATGTTTTATTTTAAAAAGGGTACCTACACTAGGTAGATACAACAATCGTAACTTAATATGAGCCCTTAGGTCCTTTGCAATTAGCATACAGAATGTAGAACATTGTCTGGCCACTTATGAGGGGTAGTGCCCTGAAACAAACGTGAGTTCTATGATGCATTATTTAAAAAAGAGGACCTGCACTGGGTGGCTACAACATCTGTAACTTAAGATGAGCCCTTAGGTCCTTTACAGTTGGCATACAAAATATACAACACTATCTGGCCACTAATGAGGGGTAGCACCCCAAAATAGGCGTGAGTTATATGATGTATTATTTAAAAAGGGGGACCTGCATTGGGTGGCTACAACAGTTGTAACTTAAGATGAGCTCTTAGGCCCTTTGTAGTTGGCATACAAAACATACATCATTGTATGGCCACCTACAGGTCCATGTTCTTTCTCCCATGTTTATGTAATTAAAAATATATATTGAATTCCTTATACAACAAAGATTTTTAGAAGAAGATTTTACAAAGGATTTATTAAAGATTTGTTGTCATTGTTGTAAACCTGTATATGGAATTCATATTACTCCCAAGTCTCCTAATAATATATGGATAACTTGATATTTTTGTTGAGTGAGCATGGTAATTGGGTTGTTGTAAACTCTGTTTATATATAGTTTTTGTTATGTGGTAAATGGTGAAGAAAATAACATGGGAACACAATGATTGATTTGAGAAATTGTTTGGAAATTTTCTCCAAAGAATTATATGTTGATTATTTGTTCTGTAATGGGAAAAGTGTATAGGTCTAAAATATTTGTACATGAATGTTGACTGTTTGTAAATATTGAACATGAATTTTCATTAATTCCTTTCATTATGTGCCACTTTACACAAAATACATCCCTTTATCATTTATCGCTATCATATATATTTTCATTTGCATAATTCCCTTGTTCAAAAGAGATGTAGACTATTCATATACAAAGAATTTTAAAAGAAATATTTAGTTCATATTTTTAGAGTTGAAATGAAAAGAAGGTTGTCTGCTGAGTTATGGATTTTCTTCCCTATCTTACATTGTTCCTATTCCATTTCTCCCTTTCATGCTTGAATTATTGTTTTATTCTCAGATCCATAACTAAATCATATTTAACAAAATTGTAATGGATGTTTATCATCTTGTGTCTTGTATTTTACTTATGGAATTTTGCACTAATTGAAATGATGATGGCAATTAGATGAGCTTTTTCAGTTGAGGGAGTAATACAAGAGGAAATAGAGGCAGAAGAGGAAGATTAACAAATGTATTTTGGCAACAAGGGAGACAAAAGAGAACAAAGTTTTCCATACACTTTGATGTTGATTCAAAATAATTCAATCAACTAGTACAAATTGGTTATCTGAACCTTGGTGGGAAGCCTGCTTTGCCTCGACCTCCAGCTCCTCGTAGTGCCCCTATGCATCCACATCCCAGCATTGCAGACTTTTTTGAGCCCCTTTTCCATCCATTCAATGACAGATGGGACAACATCCCTGTAAGCTCCCTCTGGTATTGTTCAATGGCCTAATAACACTCTTCCTCCTTCCCCTCCTCTGCATTCAATACCATATGTTGCATCATCTAACTCCATGGTCCGTTCACCTCGTAAACATTACAAATTTCCTCCCCATGACCTCCAGATAGATTAAAGAGCTCATTATTTTGACATCGTTTTTTATTTGTTTCAATTCATATCAAATTTGTATCCTCCCGCCAAATCTTTTAATGAGTTGGAAAACACTTTAGGGCTTGAATACTTAATCGATTAAAGTGTTTGGAATAAGAATATATTTGATATGAATTGAAACAATTGGATTTCCAGGATCAACATATTTTTCTATGAAAATATGTCTTGACATTAGATCTGTTGATTTTCCAATGAATTGAAAAGTTTTTGGTTCAATTTTCTTCCTTCCGAGTTTTTTCAAGCAAAGTTCCCTAACAATATTGGCATAAATTGGGATATATTTGGTATCTTGTGGTAAGGGAACTTTGATGCAAACATTCTTCAATTCAGTAATTAAATCAAATATATAGTGGACAAATGATTTGTCCAAGATTAACCTCTCTAGATAGGGAGGTGAATTGGATGACTAGGAGAGCTCTAAATTTGGAAAAGTTTGCTTTATTTTGACATCATTGTTTATTTGATTAGGAGTTACCTCCTCTAATTATTATTTAATGATTACAAGAGAGTTTTTATTTTTATTAAGCACCTTTCCTGATCTTAATTGAATATATTGTAGTTCCATTGGAGTGATCAAATATGTGGGAAAGGGATGTAACTAAGTGTTAAAAACGGGCTGAGCTACCTTATTTTTTGGGTTAGGGATTGGTCGGGCAGGTAATTGAGTGGGTGTTGGAGGTTGAGTAGGTGGAATTTTTAGTTGCTAAGGCTATGCAAATTGTAATTGTTGAGGTTGTGCAACTTGTTGGGTTGGTGATTTTGTAAGGTATGGTTGTTGAAATGGTGAGGGATATGATTGTTGTGGATATTGTTGTGGTGGTGATTGTGTGGGGTATGATTGTTGTGTTGCATAGGGTAAGGATAAATAGGCATGTTCCCATAGTTGGGTCTTTACAATCCTTGTTTCCAAGGATGATTTTGGACTTGTTGTTGAGGCCATGCTTGCCAAGGTATAACAGAATTCAAAAATTGAGGTGGATATTACACACCAGAATAGTATGGAGTAAATTGAGATGTGGGATTTGAAGGTATACATGATCCTCTTGGCTACTAGGGTATTTTTGGTGCAAGTGTGCATAGTTTCTTTTTTTCTTAATTCTCCCCTTCATAAACTGCCTTGAGTCCAGGTAAATAGGAACAATGCTCCGTTGAATTCTCTGTTAACACATAGGATGTACAAGTTGTCAAAGGTTCTTGAGTCATGTTTCATGTTAATAAATCAAGGTGTTGATTTTAACCTTGGGTCTAAAGCTGATCAAAATATATTTGCCTAGTCTTGGTGCTATGATGGTGGTTGTCATTATTAGCACAAGAGGGAAAGTAACAATCACATCTCACTATATAAAGGTCACCATCAAATGTTGTCATCCAAACAAGTGTCCAAAGGGTCTTAGACATTCATCGAACCACCTAAAGTATCTTTCCAATTAATACATTAGATGCGCTACAAACTCTCCTAGAAGTTCGCATCACTCCAAAAATAGGGCATATGTCAAATCTTTTATGATTATGATTTCAAAAGAGTTTCTAATGATGATTTCTAGTTTTTAGAGCCAGTTTTCAAGGATTCTTGCATGATTTTGGAATCAATTGAGTTGATTTGGCACAAAACAGGTTGCTACAGGAAAGTTCGCAGCACCTGGACTCACTGGTGCTGCGAACTAGTAATTTGGGACAGTTTATAGCAATTAACACACAACAAAGCCTTGTTTTAATCATAAATTTTGAATCATGATTTGGGTTCTTGTGAAATTTGGTGTGGAGGAAAAAAATGATGTTTTTGACTTGCTAACAAAACATCAGCCTGACCCATTTCATAGTTTTGGAGAAAAGATAAAAACATCACCTACAGGAAAGTTCATAGTGCATGTTGTCAAAGGTGTTGCGAACTCTAACATTATGACAAATCCAAGCTATGGGAGGGTTGCTACCTGTCAAGGAGGTTTCAAATGACTTCTCAAAGATCAGTTAGATGCTAAAGGACACATGAACCTAAGATTTAGCTTCATTAAAACCTCATGTAGTGAGTTGGCAACAAATTTGTTAATGGCTTCCAACAATTTCCTAAAATTTAGCAGTTTGTTGGATTTTTGTCTCTTTGACTGTTGCCACCTATCTCGAAGGCCTAGAATCCATTGTAGGAGCTAAGTTGCAACCTCCTGAGACATTTTTCATGTATTTTTCTATTTAGATGGTGATCTAACTCTTAGAGAAGAAAGGGTTTTTTTTTAAGTAAGAGGGTGAAGCCTTTGTTTTTTGTTTTTTCATGTTAAAGCCTCAAGACTCTGTACATCTAAACTGAAGATTCCATTATAGTTAATGATCAATTTTTTCTTTTTTTCTCAATTCATCATCTTTATCTTCTTGCCTTGATGAAATACTATTGGTAAAGGATTTTCAACAGTTCATGTTAGCAGGGTTATACAGTAAAGGATTTGTTGTGTTCTTTTGTGGAGCATATTTCATTAGAGCATTTTGTTTTCTTGATTGGGAGGATCCTGATTAATGAAAAATTCCACTTATGATTGCATCAGTGTTCTTGGATGCAAGGTTGATGTGTTCATTTTTGTTGAAATAATGTAACTGCGAAGAGCATTCTTATTATTATTTTGTTATTGGATTAAATCCCCATTGTGGATTAATCATGTCATTATTATTATTGGATTAAATCCCCATTG
>JZKD02S1035852.1:103207-143630 GCA_000966675.3 Picea glauca | reverse complement strand
GAGGGAGGAGCATGAGGCCTTGCTTAAGCAACACCAGAATGAGCCTCCTCCCCTTAGGGTTTTGACTTTGTGGCCCTGCCATTGCAGCACTAGAAATCCTAACTCTCTTGTCCTTGAATTTAGATTATCCCGATACCTAGCACTTGCTCCTTGACTCCATTATACCCTAAGGCACTAGTCTAATTATCCAACGTTGAGCTTTTTGTGCTAAAATAACACTCTCAAACCTCTTAAATTTGAAACCCTACTAACCCTAACGTCTCACTAACCCTAATTTGATGATGACATCATGCCTGGTTTAAGCTCTTGGCTGGTATAAAAGTTGCGGCTAGGTCATCTAATGATAGGCATTGATGTGTAGATAATTTTCATTGGCCTTTTTTGCAAAACGTCCACCTCATTGTCTACCAAACTAACCCTAGAATAAGGCTGACGTCACCCTTAGTATAGTGACATAGCAAGTCTATTATATGTGAGCATTTGATGATATCTAAAGCGTTGTGTTAATTCAAGGGTTGGTTATCTATATTAATGCTATATCATTTCCAGTGTTATTGAGAAGTAATATTACAAGTCATAATCATTTTTTCAATCATTTACTTCGTCAATAATTACTGCTATTTATGCTCATGTATATTAATTGTTGATAGTCATTAATTCATGAAGTACTAACCACTGTTGCACATTTTAGTTTTATTGTTGCCTTGTCTCGCAAATAGGTGTCTATTCTATGGAATACCTTCATTTTGACTATCTTCTTTGGTGGTAATTTGTGAAAGGGAAAACTTACCTTGATCCTTCAACCTTAGCCTTTCAAAACCCCAGATTGTCAGGGACGTCTCCCTTGGGATTAGCCACCCTAAATAGAAAGAGCCCCCCATCGAGGTGACAGTGGGTGGGGAAGCTCCTATTATGCCAGTTTGACCTTTACCTTTAAGCTACCTGACCTAGACTACAAACTGAGCGATAACACCCAACTTTGGACTTCTTTCTCTTACTGATACCTTTTTAAAATATAAGGATGCATAAAAGAAAATAATTTAACGACATCCACAACAATAACCAGTAAGCATGCATATTCTAAATATTCAATTAAACGATAATTAAATACACAATGGAAATACATTCATACACATGTAACTAATACCATAATAGAGAGCACTTATCTTTATGAAATATGACACCAATTGGCTGCAGACCAAGGAAGTTCCACCCAACCGTAGACACTACTGCTCCAAATCTCAACAACAGTGTCACCCCCGAGCCAGGGCTATGAATCCACAAGGACGGTTCCACAAAGTTACTTGGATTCCTAAACCAATCAACACTCAAGATCTGATAGGATTTCCCAATACTCACAACAATCCAAGTACCCAACTCTCTTCTACCCAGATTGTACCACCCAAGAGAATGGACCTCCACCCTTCTCTGCCACGTAGTTCCTCAAGAAGTCCTTCTCCTTATTTTGGTCTCCAGCACAACTGGTCTAGAATCTCAATGCTGGAACTCTTAGGACTCGCAGCTACGGACAACATTGGACACAGGCCAATGCATCTCAGACATGTAGGCCTTAAGACACGGTTGGATCACACCAACGACCACTACATCCCACCATATCGTGGCTAATTCTTCAGTAGTTCGGTCCCCTTTCCCAAGCCAAGACATGGATGAGGATGGATGGATGAGTGATAGGTAGGGATGAGGTGAAGGAGCGAGTGAGCAAAAATGAATGAACGAAAAAGAAATCAATGAACAAGCCATCAGTCGAACCCCCCCATCAGACTAGAGGTGGGTTTAAGTAACTTCGTGGGGAATCAAGAACCTCTTGGACTTCCCCAAGAAGCTCACATAACCGATCCCCTCACTTAGACAAAAGGGTAATTAAAATAGGAATAAACACTTAGCTCCTCAAGCCCCCTCTCTTGTGGAATCATAGCAGCCAACGATGTATTTATTATTAATAATAATAATAAACATTATATGTCTTGGGCACACTGGCCTTTTAACAATTGTTTCGGCGCTCTGGCCTCTCGGCATTGTAACATTACATTATTTTAAATGGGGGTTCAAAACCCAGGGTGTTACATCCCCTCCCCTTTATTTTGGCACTGTCCTCAGTGCATATACAAAATAGAGATCAAAATCTCAAAATTTATTCAAAAAGTTGCGGGTACTCCGTCTGCATGGAATCTTCGTGCTCTCAAGTAGCATATTCAAGACTGTAGCAGGTCCACTGAACTTTTACTAGCTCTATAACTCGATTCTGGAGCATTTTGACTTTTCTATCCAATACCCACACTGGCTGAACCTGAAAATCACCCTCTGTCTCTACCTTAATCAGATGCCAATCAATAACATGGTTAGGATCATGTACATATTTCTTTAGTAAAGAGACATGAAATACATTATGCACATTCATGGAAGTAGGCAATGAAAGCATGTATGCAACTGGCCCTATTATGTCCAGTATTTCAAATGGACCACAGAATCTGGCTACCAACTTTGTACAACTACCCAATTTCAACAAACTTTTCTTGGTCTTCACTTTCAGAAGCACATGCTCCCCTACTTTAAATTCTCTAGTTGTCCTGTTCTTGTCTACATAAACTTTATATCTATCCTGAGCTTCCTTCAAATTCTACTTGATCTTAACCATCTGGGCTTCCATATCCTTGAGCAACTCCAGCCCAAGTACCACTCTATCTGCTGGGTTGTCCCAGCTCACTGGAGTATTGCATTTCCTACCATAAAAGGCTTCAAATGGGCTCATTCTCAATGAATCTTGATACCCATTATTATATGAAAACTCAACCAAGTGTAAGTAATATTCCCACTTAGATGGCTTATCCATCACATACATTCTCAGCATGTCTTCAATTATTCGGTTGACCCTCTCTGTTTTCCCATCTATCTGGGGATGATATGTTGTGATAAAGTTTAGATTTGTGCCAAATCCTTTAAACAATCCCCTCCATAAATTGGAGGTAAACTTTGTATCTATGTCCGAGACAATTGTCCTTGGTATACCATGCAACCTAGCAATTTCCTTCATGAAAATTTCTGCAATATTAGCCGTTGTATGTGTTTTTTTTACAGGAACAAAATGAGCAGCCTTCGTTAATTTGTCAACCACCACCATGATGGAATCATGTTTCTTATTAGTTCTAGGTAATCCTGTGATGAAATCCATAGTGATCACTTCCCATTTCTTCTCTCGGATTGGCAATGGCTGCAGCAAACCTATTGGGTGCCTATGCTCATCCTTCACCTTATGACATTCTATACATCGAGCGATGTAATAAACAACATCCTTTTTCTTTCCCGACCAAAATAATTGGCTTCTTACTGTTGTAATTGTTTTCTAGTTACTGGGATGTCCAACATAAGGGACATCATGCATTTCCTTTAGTACCAAATTTCTCAGTTCTCCAAAACTAGGAACATATATTCTATTTTTATGCATGAGTAATCCATCTTCCTTTATCTCATACTCCTTTATTTTCTATTGTACATATCCTTGCTATAAGTTTTCCTTTACCTGTAGGTAATGTTGATCTGTAGAAAGACCATCTAAAATCCTTCTCTTCAAGTCTGACTGATGCATGTTGACAGTAGTAGCATGCATGAGATGCACTCTTCTACTAAGTGCATTGATGACTTTATTCTCCTTTCCTTTGATATGCTTGATATCGAAGTCATATTCACTTAAAAATTCCAGCCATCTAGTTTTTCTGGCATTCAAGTTCGGCTATTAAAAAAGATACTTCAGGCCAATGTGGTTTGTCCTTAATTCGAATTTCTTCGCCATGAGGTAATGTCTCCACGTCCTTAAGGCGTGGACAATGGCAACAAGTTCCAAGTCATGGGTGGCATAGTTCCTCTCATCTTCCTTGATCTTTCTGGACTCATATCCAATGACATGTCCATTTTGCACGAGGACTCCCCCAAGTCCTTCCTTACATGCATCTATACATACCAAAAAAAATTCATTTGGGTCAGCAATATTTAACACGGGTGCACTAGTAAGTAATTCCTTTAAAAGATTAAAATTATTTTCACACTTAGGCGTCCACTCAAATTTAGTTCCCTTCTTTTGCAAAGAAGTGATGGGATGAACAATCTTAGAGAACCCTACTATGAACCTTCTGTAGTAACTGGCTAATCCCATAAAAGATCTGACTTCTGCCACATTTTTGGGTGTTGGCCATCCTCTAATGGCTTCAATATTTTATGGATCTACTGTTATGCCCTGCTCTGAGATAATGTGTCCCAAGTAATGGATCTGTTGTTGATAAAAAGAACACTTATTCAACTTGGCATACAATTGATGTTCTCTCAACACTTGCAATACCAGTCTTAAGTGATGTTCGTGCTCCTCTTCACACTTAGAATAGATAAGTATGTCATCTAGGAATACTATGACAAACTTATCCAAATAATTTCTGAATATGCCATTCATTAAGCACATAAAGACAACTAGTGCATTGGTCAGTCCAAAAGGTACCACTACAAATTCATAATGTCCATACCTGGTCCTAAAGGATGTCTTATGAATGTCTTCTTCCTTGATTCTTACCTGATGGTATCCTGACTTCAGGTCAATCTTTGAAAATATCTTTGCTCTCCTTAGTTGATCAAAGAGGAAATCAATTTTGGGTAGAGGATACTTGTTCTTTATGGTACACTTGTTCAGTTGTCAAAAGTCAATACACAGCCTCAAGGTTCCATCCTTCTTTTTGACAAAAAGTACTAGTGCTCCCCAAGGTGAAACACTTAGACGTATGTACCCTTTCTTCAACAATTCCTCCAACTGCATTTGTAATTCTTTTAACTCTGGTGTGCTCATTCTATAAGGTGTTTTTGACACCGGGGTAGTTCCTGGTACTAAATCAATTGAGAAATATATCCCCCTCCTTGGTGGAAATCCTAGTATTTCTTGGAATACATCTTCAAATTCCTGTAGTACCGAGAAATATTCAAGGCTTGGCCCCTTTGTATCAACTAGCTCTTCCACATGAGCTGCATACAGTTGACATCCTTTTCTAAAACATATTTTTAGTTGTAAGGATGAAATCTCCCTTATAGAGATGGCTCTTGGAACTCCTTTCACCGTGCTATGTTTTCCATTTCTATCAAGACATGTAAAAGTCTTGTTATGACAATCTAGGACACCATGATACTTGTCCAACCAATCCATTTGAATTAGAATATCATAATACCCCAATGGTATGATATTTAGATCAATACTAGTATTCACGCCATTAAGACTTATGGAACAACTTTTGACCATATCATGTATTCTTCTTTTAGTTCCAGTGACTAACTGAACCAAAATTGCTTTTCCAAGATTACTTTTCTCCAAATGTAATCTATCCACTATTTTAGGATTAATGTAACAATGAATTTCTCCCGAATCAATCAAAATAGCAACATGATTATTTATGATCTTACCTTCCACCTTAATCATATTGGACTGGTACTCTGCTTGTCGATCATCTAAAGCTTCATATATTCTTCCCTTATCTTCGACTGTTGTAGCCTCTTGGATGTTGTGCACAGTCCTCACTCTATCTTTTTTGTGTCGGCAATCCTTGTACAAGTGATCTTCCTTGCATCCCCAACATTGGATTGGTGGTCTTCCCCTTTTTCCCAGAGAATCTTCTTTCTTGGATTCCACCTTAGCATATTGATCTTGACAATTTCTATTAGGATTATTCCTATGGAAGGAAGGTTTGAATCCTTTCCTCCTCTTATCAGACTTCTCATTCTTCTTGTCCTTCTAATATTTCTGTAGAGATTATCTTCCCTGGCCTTGATCATACATGTATTTAGCCTTCCCGATGGCTTCAATCAAGGTCTTGGGCTCATCATACTTGATATTTTCCTTATAAAAGGTTGGCAGTCCACTTAGAAATATTTGTATGTTCACTTTCTCATCAGCAATGAACCTGACATACTTTAACAATCCCAAGAACTTCTTCTTGTACTCTGCCATAGTCATGTTTCCCAACCTGAGTTCAAATAATTCCTGCATTTTCTTGTCATAGAAATGATCTGAGAGGTACTCCTTCTAGAAGTACTTATTGAACTTTTTCCAAGTGATCCTACGCTCATTAACATGTTCCACTTGCTTCAGATGGTCCCACCACATTTCAGCTTTCCCATGTAAATGGTAGGTGGCAATCATGGCTTCCAGATTTGATGAATAGTTATGCAACTGGAAATATATCCGGAGTCCAAGCAACCATGCTTAGGCATCATCTTCCCTTTCTCTTTCACCATCGAAAGAAGGTGGCTTGATCGTCCTCAGCTCTCCTTGCAAACTATCTACCTCTTGTTTCCTTCTTTGGTGCATAATGGGAGACACCTCTGGACTTCTTGCGGGATCTTTCGATGCATAAAACTTTCTTTCTGAGTAAGGAGTTGAGTGGTGTCTATGATATCTGCTAGCACTTCTAGAATAACCATCTCTTCCACGATCATTTCTTCTTTCATGACACCTGCCTTCTTCCTCTTGTCTTGAGTTTGATCCCTTCTTCGTTCTCCTCTGCAATTGATTTAATATCTACAAGACTCGAGCATTTATCTGACTTTTCTCTCTCATCAGTCTCTCATTGTCTTCTTTGTAGCTCTACACTTCCATCTTCAGGCTTCTTACAGTTTCTATTAACGTTTCCTACACTCCTTTTCCCTTGCGTCCATTGGACTCTGTCTCTTCATTACCAACTCTGGTATTCTAGCCTTCAGCCTCCTTATCATGACTGGAGGCTCCCTCGTCGTCTTCCATTTACTCAATACGCATCCTGAGCTGATTTTCTTAAACCCCTTAATTCTGCAAAATGTGCAAGTGACCATTTTGTTAGAATTAAGCATATGACAAACCAAATTTGTCAAACCATGCCACAAGTCTCTATTTTTTTTCCTCTTTTTTTTTTCTTAGTTCATGGAGATCAAATCCCCCTTCTCTGAAAAATAACAGTGTCATATTATCCTTGGTTAACATAGAATTTCATTCTATGTAGGCGCTTCCTTCAAATCACCTTCCTAGGTGACCACGACTAGGAACTGCGGCTAAATCCTTTCTTAGCACTTTTTTGTCTCGAAGAAAACCAATCCGGCCCTTTGCCCTCCTTCCCTTAGCTCTAAATATTCATATGACCATGGACATGACCCTGTGCTTAGCTAAAAAAGCGCTTACCTAGAGCTTCGGGACTTCAGAACTTTCCGCCATGACTAGATCAACGGTCCTTGTCCTCTTTCATGATCAATGATCGAGATCTGCTTCGGGACTTCACACTTCGGGAGTCTCAACTTTCCTCACTTGCCTCCTACCATAACACTTTCACTCGGACTTCATGATCTGCTGACGTGTGTACTCCCACAGATTAGCGGTTGTAAATCTCTTTGGCTCTTTGGGCTTCAGAAGTTTCAAACTTTCCTCCTGCACTTTCTCCCGGAGTTCTTTCACCCGAAGTCGACGATCCTTCGATGTGTGTCTTCTGGAATCAATGGTCAATATGTAATCTGGCCTTTGGGAGTTTTCGACCCAATGCAACATGTCACATCTTTCCCCTATGGAGTGCCTAGTCTCTGGACTGCACGATCTGTTGCCACGTGGTGAAATACTGGAAGCGGACATGTGGCGCAATCAAGTGGGTGATACATGTCATGTTCTAACTAACTTTTCAATACTCCAAATGCTCAAAACTTACTGACACGTGGCACACATCCCATGTGTCCACGTCATCCCAGGTGACGTCTGCAAGCCATGTCACTTCGGGAATTCCAGGGTCCACATCATCTCTAGGTGGCGTCATCGTGCCCCACCACTTCGGCTCTTCGAGCTTTGGGACTTCGGGACTTCGGGCTTCGGGAGTTTCCACACTAGCACACTTCCAATTCTCTCGAACTCTGAATTCTCGAACTAGCCAATCTGTCCTCATGTGTCCTCCTGGATCGGACGACTAAGATTCACTTTGGGTCTTCACCCAGAGTCCACGGATCTACACCATGTGTCCTCCTTAATCTGACGGCTATGTTTTACTTTGAGACTCTGGAATTCAGAATCTCAAACCTCAACTTTTTTTTTTTTGAAATGTTTTTATCTGAAGCTCGCGATCTACTGATGTGTGTCTCCCTTGGATCGACGGCTACAATTTCTTCAGGTCTTCAGACTTTGAAAATATCAAATTTCAAAACTTATCTGGCCCCACTGGCTTTTATCTGAAGCCGTGGATATGGCGACGCATGGCTCTCTACAGATCAATGGCTTAGATCCTTTCGAGTCTTCGGGTTTCAGAAATCTCAAACTTCAAACCTCCTTGTCACTCACTTTTTTTCTCAGAGTGTTTTATCCGAAGCACACGATCGGTTGACTTGTGTCCTCCTACAAATCGATGGCTCCCAGCTACTTCAACTATACAAAGTTTTTATTTTCAAGCACTAACATGTCACATCACTTACTGCCTTTCAATTTGTGGGGGCGCGAATCGACGGTTTGGAGTAACCTGCCTTTCGCCCCACAATTCTCCTAACGCTGACATGTAACCCCTTGGTGAAATCGTGGTTTTGATTGTGGGAACGCCTTGAGGAATTAACTCCCATGCAACTTGGTTCCCCACAATGCTTGTTGGTCATTGATCTCTCTCTCCAATGGGATCTAACAGTTGTGACTTAACCCTTGCTTCCTTTCCATCGGACGACCCTTGTTCACCTGTCCTCCGATCCAACGATCCCGGATCTCTGACGATCTAACTCATGCGTAGACTCTGCAACACCATTCCTCTTGAGCTTTTCAACTCCACTATCAGAGTTTGATTTGTAACCACGAGACTCTGACCAACAAGCCCAGCCCATACTGGTCCGATGTTTCAACCAGAGGCTCTGATACCAAATTGTAACATACCAGCCGCCCACAGGTCGGGATATGCCACCTTCAAGCCCACCTTTGGATTTATTTCTCTTACCGATACCTTTTTGAAATATAAGTATGCATAAAAGAAAAGAATTTAACGACATGCACAATAATAACCAGTAAGCATGCATAGTCTAAAGATTCAATTAAACGATAATTAAATACACAATGAAAATACATTCATACACAGGTAATTAATACCATTACAGAGAGAACTTATCTTTATGAAATATGACACCAACTGGCTGCAGACCGAGGACGTTCCACCCAATCGTAGACACTACTGCTCCAAATCTCAATAGCAGTGTCACCCCCGAGCAAGGGCTATGAATCCACAAGGACGGTTCCACATAGTTACTTGGATTCCTAAACTAGTCAGCACTCAAGCTCTCACAGGATTTCCCACCACTCATAGCAATCCAATTACCCATCTCTCTTCTACCTAGCTTGCACCACCCAAGAGAACGAACCTCCACCCTTCTCTTCCACGCAGTCCCTCAGGCAGTCCTTCTCCTTATTTTGGGCTCCAACGCAACTGGTCCAGAATCTTAATGCTAGAACTCTCAAGGCTCGCAGCTGTGGACAACATTGGACACAGTTCAATGCATATTAGACATGTAGGCCTCAAGACTTGGTTGGATCACACCAGTGATCAATACATCCCACCATACCATGGTTAATTCTTCATCAATTCGGTCCCCTTTCCCAAGCCAAGGCGCGGATGAGGATGGATGGATGAGTGATAGGTAGGGATGAGGTGAAGGAGCGAGTGAGAAAAAATGAATGAAAGAATAGGAAATCAATGAACAAGCCATCAGTCGAACCCCCCCATCATACCAGAGGCGGGTTTAAGTAACTTTGTGGGGAATCAAGAACCTCTTGGCCTTCCCCAAGAAGCTCACGTAATTGATCCCCTACCTTAGACAAAAAGGGTAATTAAAATAGGAATAAACACTTATCCCCTCAATCCCCCTCTCTTGTGGAATCATATCCCCCTATAACTCTATTCCTTGTCTGTCTAGCAGGAAGCGATGTATTTATTATTAATAATAAGAAAAAACATTACATGTCTTGGGCACACTAGAATTTTAACAATTGTTTGGGCACTCTAGCCTCTCAGCATTGTAACATTACATTATTTAAAATGGGGGTTCAAAACTCGGGGTTGCGGGTCTTCAACATGACTTGCATAGGTTGTCGACCAATCTCTAACATGACTAGCAGCGGTTGGTGATATAATTCTAGTATGACCTACAACGACTGGACTAGTGGCGGTGGTTGGTTGCAACATTTGAGACCAAGGTTCCGAAAAACATTGTTTTTGAGAAATTGCAGGCCAAGAAGGGTTCTAGTATACACCATGGCCCTGTCCAACAGAATAGTATCCTCCTCCATACTGATTCATAAAGGGGTGTAAGGGCATTAACACTGAGGAAGCCTCTTGTGAAGAGAAAGCAACATGGCAAGGGTTACTCATGTGAGGATATATATTTCCCCCGTACGAGGGAAATTTGTGGAGGGAGTTGTTGATACTATAATAATGACTCCCTTTCGATGGAGCACCAGAGGACATACAGAGGTTTTCCATGGAAAAATCATTCATAGGAACCGACATAGCAAAGGAAGGATAGGTGGAAGGACTGTAATAAGTAGAATTACCGCCCATTTGAGCACTTACTCCTTGAAAAGTGGATTCGTAGGAAGGAAGATTCCAACCACCTACTGTAAGCGTTGTTTGAGGGATATGACTCCCACCAAATGGAGAGGGAGAATAAGGAGGAAAGACAAAAGGTGGCAAGTGTGAAGACATGTCTGGCATACCATGAGAAAAATTATTAGAGACCCAAGGCATTGACTGAGTATCATAATTCTACATACCATTATGAAAAGCAGACGAATTCATACCCATGAAATGAGTGAACGTCATAAGGGGGGTAGTGGTAAATGAGGGAGTCAAAGGAACTCCACTATTCATGATAATGACAACTCAAGGAACAGTGTAAAATCCTAAGGTCAACTAATAATCAAAGAGCACACCAAAAATAATCAAACAACCAAAATGCACACAAACAAGATAGAGTGGTTGAAAGGGACCTCCCTCTCTAAAGTAGGTATGCCTTGCCCAAGAGGGGCCTGAGACTCTTATGCTAAAGAGTAGAGGTATCAGAATTAGTTATAAGGGCCCTCGTGGGCTTAACAACTAGTTGGTTGGATCCCCCGAGAGAGGTAATCCTCCATAAAGGTTGTGTGTTGTCCGACCCTTATCTGACCCAAGGTACCTTCAAAATAACCCCTACAAGTAACCTATGTGGTACCTAAGTCAATCAACTAAGCAACCACGGTATAACTGATGCACAGGCGAACATTTGTAAGTCAGGTCCACCATATGGGTAGGGTAGCAAAGATAGAAACCTTGAAAGCACTGCATCTCACGGAGGTAAGGGCACTAGCAAGATCCCCATATATGAATAGATCCCCAAAAGTATATCTGACACTAAGAAGGTATCAGGGGGATATCCCTTCAACCAACCTCACGTGACCTTATGCTTAACTCCGGTGTAAGCAGAGCCTCCTGATATTACCGATTATACAATGGATTTCTCCACTCCCTTAGTCAGACACATATGTTGATTTAATAGCCTTGGAGAAGTTTACTCACAAAATCCTATTCCAAAGCTCTAAACCCTAAGCTAGTTTGTGCACCCTAGAAAATGAAATCATTACTAATCAGTTTTAAATTATAGCGTTAATTTTAATGGCCTTGCTTACTCAAAAGGTGCGATCATGAAATTAGTGATGTTATGACTCAACAAGTAAAATAAATGAATATGAATACAACCCAAAGTCCTAACTTCAATTTCCAATAAATGATATGCTTTTCAAAAATGCAATTTTCAATTCAATTCTACAATTCTAAATAAAATGCAATCTTTCTTTACATGCACTAATATAAATGACAAAGACTCAAGAGATCAAAATGCCAATCAATGTAAAATGCCTAATATTTTTGTATTTTCAATATAAGAGAATGAAAATGCAAGGATTGAACACCAACTTGATATAAAGACTCTACCGTGTATAGACAGAGACAACCCAAGTAGGATATCAAGGAGAAAAACACCCAACCCAAGGTGCAAGGACAATCAAAATGAAAAGATTATGAGAAAGGCACCGCCCAAAAATTCAACCAAAGACAGGTTTCTTGTCATTCCACAGACACTTAATAGTCACCACAGAGACCCAAGAAGACTCAGCAATCATCAAAACCTACCTAGAAACCACCAAACCCACCAATCAAGAAACAAAGGTTGATGTACGTGATTGTTCAAGGGAAAAGCGCGTATGTGCGTAGCTTACAGAAGTACAACACGCGTATGTACACGATTGTCACGCAAAAACCCGCGTATATGTGTCAAAACATAGCTAGGCTAAGGATAAGGCTAAGAAACTTAGACCCAGAGTGAACAGAGGCTGTCAAGCAATCATACGACAAGAAACTCAATCTAAGGAGAAAAACACTCCAAACCCCAAAAAACAAGATTCTATCCCCAGTATGGTCGCCAATTATGTTACAAGGAAAATCTCTCTATGGCTAGGGGTAAACCACAACAGATGGAAATGACTGCATAAATCAATTCTAATCTCAAGTATGCTATATAGACAAATATACTAGCAAGACAAGATAAAATTCCTACCTCGTCAAGACATTCGATTGAGTCCACCGTTGAGCACTTGACCCAAAGCAATATACCTGCAACTAGTCCTCAACAACTAAGCAATGCAAGCATATGGTGATAATATATAATGTTATCACATTCAATAGCATAATCCATCAACAATCATAACAAATACGCCCATGGAATAATAATACAAATATTTGCGATATATTAATTGGACGAGAAAAGAGTATTTCTATTAAGATATAATCAGCAGAAGTGAATGAGTTAAAAAATTCTGTGTCGGCATGGTTCGAAACCGAGAAACCAAGTTCCTTCCAGTTGGGCCTCCACCACTTCAATCCTCCACCAAAGGAAGCTCATATAAGAGAGACAATGAAGTTCTCAATCAATAAGGGAAGAGATTGGGGGTTGAACAATGTATTCAGACTTAAAGGACAAAGGGATGCAAACTCAATGTGAAGTGAATAATTTCTCCAGAGTAACTTTGCTCTCAAAGTTGAATTCTTTCTCCTCTTTTCCATAGCTCGGATTTGGCCCATTTATAGCCTTCAAGTGGAACTGAAGGGCCGAGTCGAAACGTTTCCAGTATATGGAAGGCCAAGGATCATTAATCTCGTGACGTGACATGGAAACCCGACACCATTTTTTAATTTTTGGCACATTTCCCGATGTACATGGGTTGTAGTAGTGCAACCTGCATATACACATGTTGTAATATAGGCAGGGCACGTATATGTGGAAAAATCATGTTTTTAGCTCTGGGATTTGCAAAAAAGGACTTCAATTCTGCATAGGGAAATGGAAAAAGGCCCTATGTTCAAGATTGCATAGGATGAGGCAAATATTTCTGTAAAAGTGTCTGATATAAGTGAATGGGAAGGTCCTCTTCCTAGGTTTAGAGGAGAAGAATGGGAAGTTCCAGTCGAGTTCTTATTAAATTTTTACAAGTGCATGCTTAAATTGAAATTTATACATGAAGATGTCATGATCAAGTTGTTTAGATACTTCTTGGAGGGAAAAGCCTGTGACTGGTGTAGATCTCTTCCTCCCTCAAGTATTTCATCATTACAAGAGTTTCATACCGTGTTTCATCATCATAGCAAAAGATTTTATCTGATTGATCTTATTTTTGAAAACTGTTGTAAAGAATTTTAATTCTACATCCAACATTCAATTAGTAATTCTTTCGGTTATAAGGATGAAGCAGAAAAAACTATTGAGCATGTAGAGGAGGATTTATCCCCATGTAAAACCTTCTCTAGTTCTTTAGTTTTGAAAGAAGAGTCTATTGATTGTCTTAATGATAAGGATGTTGATGATATCAACACTGTAAGCACATTTTTCCTTGACTCGGATGTCTCTAGCAGTTTTGACTATGATGTAGAGGCTGCTCCAAATTTTTATGAAGATCAAGTTGTTTCTTTTGAGTATTCATATTCCAAAGAAAAAATCTACACATCATCATATGATAGTTATGAAAATGATGCTTGTCATGAAGAAATAGTTGTAGAAGAATATTTTCCTCGGGTATTTCAAGAGGTTTCCTATGATGTGTTTTCACCTATGATTGAATAGAAGTATGATAAACAGGTCGTTGAACTTACATATTTTGAGGATCTACATATTTATGACGTGTATGAAAATGAGTATGCAGATCTTATTTCTTTTCAGCAGACAGAAACCATTATTCAAGAGGACTTTGAAAATGTTTCTCAAACCATAAATTACAATGATCATTATTTGTTTGATGATTATGAGGAAAATAATTAAAGACCATAAGCATCTTATTCTTTATTTTTCTATAGAATTTGAACATCAACTATATTATAGTCATGGACTAGATGATTTGAAGGGAAAAGCATATATGGTGGTTCGTGTCCAGGATGCAGTATTACCAGCAGAGGATACTCATAAATCATCTTGTTTACAACTAAAGCATGATGAGGATAACAGTGTTATTCATACTGGATTCAGCGCAGTGGCAATCTTGTCCTTTGGATCAGCTGGAAATGTCTTGTCATGAGTTTCATGATCCAATAGAAGATTGGATAGAGTCATCTTTATCCAAAACTCTAAGAGCTACAGGTTTTGGCATGCTACATGTTTGCAATATTAGGTACCAAATGTTCATTGAATTTTTATTATACCTATTATTTTCCTCTCATACTTTCAGTAGTGAACAACAAGGAAGGTCAAGCAATTTGTTTCTTGAACAATTCTTTTGGAAATTTGTATATACATAAGCAAAGAAAGTTTCTTTTGGTTTGAAATAGGATATGTACATAAATAAGCTCACACCATGAGCATGTGGTTTTTAGTTTCTTGGTTTGCATTAGATCATGAATAATGACTCCATAGCCCAATGGAGGCACTAGCGCAACAATTGTTCTTAAATTTCATTGGCATATTGTTTTACATTATGGATGTGCAGGGTTATAGATTTGTAGCCCAATGAATAAGGAACTGGAACTGCAATGTTCTTGGCAGCTCACATGGAGCATGTCATCCCCTATGGAGCCAAATGTTAACACATAGGATGTACAGGTTGTCAAAGGTTTTTGAGTCATGTTTCATGTTAATAAATCAAGGTGTTGATTTTAACCTTGGGTCTAAAGCTGATCAAAATGCATTTGCCTAGTCTTGGTGTCATGATGGTGGTTGTCATTATTAGCACAAGAGGGAAAATAAAGGTCACATGTAGCTATCTAAAGGTCACCATCAAATGTTGTCATCCAAACAAGTGTCCAAAGGGTCTTAGACATTCATCCAACTGCCTAAAGTATTTTTCCAAATCATAAATCAGATGTGTTGCAAACTCTCCTATAAGTTTGCAACACTCCAAAAATAGGGCATATGTCAAATCTTTTATTATTATGATTTCAAAAGAGTTTTTAATGGTGATTTATAGTTTTTAGAGCCGGTTTTCAAGGATTCTTGCATGATTTTGGCAACAATTGATTTGATTTGGCACAAAACAAGATGTTGCAGGAAAGTTCGCAGTGCTTGGACTCATTGGAGCTGCGAGCTGGTAGTTTGGGACAGTGTGTAGCAATTAGCACACAACAGAGCCTTGTTTTAATCATAACTTTTGATCACGATCTGGGTTCTTCTGAAATTTGGTGTGGAGGAAAAACATGATGTTCTTTACTTGGTGAAAAAAATCAGCCCAACCCATTTCATATTTTTTGAGAAAAGATAAAAACATTACCTACAAGAAAGTTCACAGTGCATGTTGTCAAAGGCGCTGCAAACTCTAACAGTCTGACAAATCCGAGCTATGGGAGGGTCGCCAATTGTCAAGGAGGGTTCAAATGACTTCTCAAATATTAGTTAGATGCTAAAGGACACCTGCACCTAATATTTAGCTCCATTAAAACCTCATGTAGTGAGTTGGCAACAGATTTATTAGTGACTTCCAACAATTTCCTAAAATTTAGCAGTTTGTTGGATTTTTGTCTCTTTGATTGTTGCCACCTATCTCCAAGGCCTAGAATCCAATGTAAGATCTAAGTTGTGACCTCCCAAGATATTTTTCATGTATTTGTCTATTTAGATGGTGATCTAACTCTTGGAGAAGGACGGGGGGGGGTTTAAAGTAAGAGGGTGAAGCCTTTGTTTTGTTTTTTTTTTCATGTTAAAGCCTCAAGACTTTGTAAATATGAACTGAAGATTCCATTATAGTTAATGATCAGTTTGTGATTTTTTTCTGAATTCATCATCTTTATCTTCTTTCCTTGATGAAATACTGTTGGTAAAGGATTTGTTAGCAGTTCATGTTAGCAGGGTTATACAGTAAAGGATTTGTTGTGTTCTTTTGTGAAGCATATTTCATTAGAGCATTTTTCTTTCTTGATTGGGAGGATCCTAATTGATTAAAAATTCCACTTATGAATGCATCAGTGGTGTTGGATGCAAGGTTGATGTGTTCATTTTTATGCTTTCCTCTACATTCTTCTTTTCATTTTCAATTTTATGTGTTAATTATATGTTATATTGGCCTTCTTTGTTGGAGTATTGTTGATCCGGATTAGTTTCGGCACAAAATGAGAGTGGAGATATAATAAAGAAATGTACAGAGATATTGAAGATATTCAATAATATAACATAAATGTATCAGAAACGCAACCATAAACACAGATATACAGTAATACACGATTTCTATTAATCAGAGAAATGTATAGAGACTATAAAATACAAAGTGAAAGACTCGCTAGAATGGTGGCAACTTATCTCTGAGAAGAGATGTGACAGCTACTTGCATTCGCAAGAAGAAGATTAAAATGACGCTCTGGAGGCCCTTTTACAATAAATGGGAATGCCAAAAGTCCTAGACATCCAAAAACCTAACCCTGGGAGATGAAGCGCCAAAAGTCATGTGGGCCCCGTTTGGGTAAGTTGGTGCATCAACTTCCCGGGGTCGTAACTTTTGCATACGATCTCTGTTTTAGGCGTATGATAGCTCGTTGGAAATATCTATTTGAGGCCTACAACACTCGAGACAAAATAGCATTGTTAGATGCAATTTTGCGAAAGCAACATACCCAAAAAAACATCGTTTAGGGAAAATAATGCAAATGCAAATGTACTCAATTTCTTCCTCCATTTCACATACCTCACCTTCACTTTCTTCCTCCAAACAAGATGTACTCAATTTCTGGATGTGGATATTCGGGGTTTATAATTAGATTGTACTCCAATTCTCATTCTAATTGTTGATTTGGTTCGCCTATTATTGATGCTTCCACTATAAGTTCAATTGGAAAAGTTAGGGGCTCTGTGATTACACTTGTTATATGTCCTTTCCCTCTTGAGCTTCCTACCATAGGTCTTGGATTTGTCACTGGAGACTTGCATGCTTGTCTTCCACTTGTATATTCCCATGCCAACAAGTTAGTATTTGGAGGGGTATTTTTTTCCTGAAGTAATGGGAACTACTCTACCTGTTCCTCTAAATCTACCCCTATTGTCTCTTTCCCTATTCATATAGAACTAACATAATTTAGATGCAGTGAAACAACAGACTCACTATAGTGAATGCATAATGTTGTTACACTGCAAAAATTTTGCAGTGAGGTCATATTTGCGTATTATTGTTCACTATTTCACCGTATCTAGAATTTTAGCACTTTTAAAAAAAGAAATTACACACAAGCAAACTTTGAAATTTGAAATACTCAAGAAAAACAATTCTTAAATGTCCTAATCCCTTTTAGCATCTCCTTGGCAACGATGCCAAAAATGTCATACAATTTAATTGTTTTCAATTCTATTACACTTCTTTATCAATATGGGGGCGTAAGATTGTGAGATGCTAACATTGTATGTGCACGGTTAGTGCATAAATTAGATCTAAACTAAGAAAGAAACCCTAAGTCCTAATGCTTCAAAACAAAAACACACTTATGATGAAAATCATTTAAAGCATCAATTGATAGTATTGCAGAGATACTTAATCTCTGGACTGATGGCTATAGAAATACTTTAATAAGTATGAATTATAGTCTTTCATTCATTGTTAAATTTCAAATGTTTCTATAATAAAATGTCAAGTAAATCACATCCTCAATATTCAATGGAAACTGCTCTCTGTAAGAAATGACATGCACATATAAGCAAAGTCATGTAAATGACATATAAAGAAAGGATTGCAAACAATCTACACAATTTTATCTAAGTAATGAAGACAAAGATATTGATTCTATAAATTCAGGAATTAAATAACTATGAGCACAACACAAACTAATTAGTGAACTAAGAAATACAAACATAAAATGAAATATACTTATCTAATCTAATTAAATTAGTTGTAGCACTGGTCATATTGAGGGGCCCTCCCAATTGGCTCATGCTACAAGAAACTTACTACACTACAAACTGATTATACATGCACAAATTCTCTCAGAACATCAATGCCATGAGGATTCTATTAATGAAATCATAGGTTCAAAATTATAGTCATGAATTCTAGTTCTTTATTACAATGATTATCATTACTATTGTTATGTGGTTTAGACATATATTTAAACAAGAAAAGAGTGTGGGTAGACCCGCAACAGATCCCCTATGTTGTGGATATGATATCACAGTCATAACCAATAATTGGCAAATGAATATATGAAGTTACATGGTTTTACACATTTTGTTAACAATTGGTAAAAGTAAAATGGAAATCGCAACTTATGATATTCTCGTGACATGAAATGCATGAGAATATCATTCATCATTGAACCAAAATCATGTTTCTTGTTGATTACTTTGTTTTTGGAAGGAGTTTGAATGCAGGTTCGACCAGAGGATAGTCTCCTCCTCATCCACCCTGGAGCTGATCCAAACAACATGGAACCATATTGAGGCTGCTAGAAGAAAAACCCATGTGGAAAATTTCTCATTGTGAGTGTTGGTATGCTAATCAACGAGAGTGGTTACCATATCTACATAGGATTTACCGGATTTGAACTAACACAACCATCATCAACGAAAATTCAACTTTAATCCTTTTAATTCATAAAAATCAATGGAGAATGGTTAATATTAACAACTAATTACCTCTTAATCTTGAAATGGCATTTCCTTTGGAAAACACAAGAGAATATGGTGAAAGGGCCAATGAAGAGGCAAAAAGAAGGGATAAAATGGTCAAAAGGGAGTCTTTTGATGGTAAAAAGAATGTCAAATTGGAGGTCTAACAAGGAGTTCCCAACTCCACAATGTAAACATTTGTTCAAAATTAAATTTGCAATCATAATTCAATGCTTATCTATATTGTTGTCATGTGCTTCACAAAGCTTCCATGGGCAAGAATTCAACTCACTTTTCTTTCCTGACACACCCTCATGATTTCAGCCACTGTGCCATATGCACTATTACGTTGCCTCTTCCTTGTCATCCTCACCCTCTAGGCTCATGCATACCCTTCATTGCTACATAGTCCCTCAGGTGATCCATCATTTTCTAAGGTGTTCTTGCACAAGGAGAGCGCCAACTCAGTACCAGACTTCCACTAGTAATATGTAACTCGTGGAAATCATAAGGTTCCAATGTCCTAACAATAACCTTCTTACCGAGCTTTCCAGCTTCAATATCCATCATCTCATCTGTATCATACACATATAGCCATCATGAGATATCATCATAGCAATTCATTTATTAATTTTCCAAATCTGTTTCATATAGGAAATCAATTTTCCTAAGCGTGAGATTTCTTCTCAAAATGTTTGGCTCTTGCAACAACATGCATCTTTCTTCCTTGTGGGCTTACACCATTTCCATATCCAAGACCATTTAGACATTGTTAGGATATTTAGACATTTAAGAGTTAGTTAAGATCTACTTGGTCTAATGTGTCGTTAGGTAAAAGTGTGTTTCTTTAGTATGCATTAGTATGCATTTGTAGTTAGTAAATCTAACGGTCACGATATGTTCCTGACATAGAGTGATCCAACGGTTCATATTATCCTCAATATTAACGGCCATTGATGTGTGGCTTAACACCATATTGGTCCATTATCTCTATTTAAAGAGAATGGAGGGTCATTTTCCGATGTCAATTGTGAGAAACTCTCTTTTAAAATCTCTTTGTAATCTTTTTCTTTTGCATTAATACACTGCTCCAAGTGGTTCCATTGGCTGGGGCCGTGGATTTTTCCTTGTAGGGGTTTTACCACATCAAAACATCGGTGTGTTGATATTTGATCTGGTCGTGTGAGTGGTTACTAAAGGTGTTATTCCTATGTTGGAATACCTATGTTTTCGAACATGGTATCAGAGCATGTTTGAAGACCCGCTCCTATTGTAGATCGAGATCGTGAAGCTGAGTTGTCTCATCTCTATTTTCTACCATTTTTGTACATTTCTAGGCTAATAGGATTGTTCCATTACATCTGGAGCACTCGTTTCATTTAGGAATACTTTTCGTTTTAGTCGAAAAGGTTTATGTTTTCCCAAGATATAACCATTTCAGCTAGATCTGGAGGTATAAAGCCTGAATACGCCCTGTTTAAATTTTTTGCAGAGTATTATTTCGGATTTATATTTTTTTTTCCGGGTTGCTACTATTTTAGATCTGCATATTCTCTTTTCCCTGCGCCCTGTGCAATCTAGAAAAATCATAAACACATAGGAAAAAGGTGCATTTTATGGGTAAGGTAACCGAGCTCTAACCCTTGTTGTCATCGAGAAGCGAAAAAAAAATATTGTGTCAAAAGAGATTTTTTTTTAGCACGCACGACAACAACTATCATCTTGCTAAACAATACAATATGTTTTGCTAGCCCATTGGTTAAAATTTTCCTTATTGAGTAAGAGGTCTTGAGTTCAAGTCTCTCTTTTTGTTACTTTTTTTTGCAAAAGTTCATGCTCCATTGTAAAGTGTATTTCACTTCAAGTATAAAAGTGAATCACTATAAGTAGCTTTAATATTTTAGAGTTATTTATTTTGCATGCAGTTTTTATTTTATAAAGTAACTTCATTGTAAAAGTGAACTCCACTTCTTTTTATAAAAGCGGGTCACTTCATAAAGCAACTTACACCGTCACGTGGTCCTTTGGTTCCCATTTATGCATTTTTTTTAAAGGGCCTAAATTTCACATCCAAAGTCTGTTTTCAATGCCGTTTTTTTTAAAACTGCCTAATTTTTCGAGATCTTTCCATCCAGATCATCAGCTTCAGTTTTTAAATCCATGTTATCAAAATATTTAATATGGATTCTTCAAGTAATCTATTTCTTACCAACACCAACTACTTCCAATGGAAATCTCATATGGAGGATTTATTAAGAAGTAAAGGCTTGTACTGAATTACCTTGGGAAAGGAAACCAAACCTATTGATGTTGATAAGAAAGTCAAATGGGCTAATAGGAGTGACAAATCACGTGGACTAATCGGAATGTCCATCTCTCATGATTTAAGGTTCCACCTTCAACAAATTGATAAACCTGATGAAGCTTGGGAAAAGATTGAACCTGTGTTTGGTAAACACAATATTATTCAAGAACAACAGTTAGAAAATAAAGTACTGACTTCAAGTCCAAGTGATTTTTCTTGCATTGAAGGCTATCTATCTAAGTTTAAAACACTCAGAATTTTATGTGAAGAATGTAAGATAAAGATGGATGAAGAGTGTTGCATCTATCTTATTCTTTCTAAGCTAGGTAGTGCATATTATGTGTTTGTATATACCTTTTATGCCATGAAAGAGGCTCTAGGGACAGCTTATCAAAAACCCACTCTTGAGTGCTTTTGTGATGATTTCATTGGAGAGAAATATAAGCTTGTACAACTTGAAGTGATCAACACTGTAGGTACCTCCAACAAAGCCTTAGTCGTCCATCAAAAAGATAAACCCAAGAATCCCAAGAAACAACATCCTCACCAAAATAACAAGCAACATAAGGGTCCCAAACCCACTCAGATAGCTTTCGCTCCTAATGGTGACAAAGGAGAAAAATATAAAAATAAGAAGATTGACAGACATTGCAACTTTTGTGATAAAGATGGTCATGATGAGTCCAAATATTTCAAGAAGATCAAATCTTTAGAAGCAGTAATGAAGAATCACAACATCAATATTGAATCCACTTCTTCGTTTTCTTCTTCTTCTCATGGACATGCACTTTCTGCTTTTGGTTTCTCCTTCAATACAACTTCTACTTCTTCTTTTGATGAGTGGCTTATTGATTCTGGAGCATCTTATCATATGGCTAAGCATAAAGACATATTTTCTGCTCTAAATGAATATAACACCAAGAAAATATTTGTTGGTGATGATATATCTCTTAGTATTGAAGGATTTGGAATGGTTCAAGTAGAAAATGGTCATTTCAATGATGTATTATGTGTTCCAAGTCTTTCTTGTAACCGTATATAAGTATATCAAATCACTTATTCAGGTGAAGGTAAAACCGTAGAGTTTTCACCTCACCAAGTTGTAATCAAGGATCTAAAATATTCTAAGCATGTTCTTGGAACTGGAATTATTGATGATATTTCTAGGTTGTACAAGTTTTACAACTTTGGGTCATCATCTTTTTCATCAGTTTTTGTTGCTCATAGCGATGACTTCTTGCATGGAGATTCACAAGAAGAAATCTACATCGAACAACCTCCTGGATATGTCCAGAATGAATCTATCCTTTTTTTCTCCTTAAGTGATCCAGATAGATGTCGATGGCCTCCCACCTATTCCAACTGGCTCATTTTGACAGTTTTCCATTTTGGCAGTTTTTTCTTAGTTTTTGGGTCCTTGACTTCCAGGGTCGTTTTGAGGCTCTAAACAACGTTTTTAGGGCTTGCCACAGTTAGATAGTAAATAGAGTTATAGTTTGAAGAAAACATGTGTATTCCTCGGATATATCTTTCAAACGAGATATCGTGCGCCTAAAACGGAGATCGTATGCAAAAGTTACGACCCCGAGAAGTTGATGTACTAGCTTACCCCAATGGAGCCCACATGAATTTTGGCGATTCATCTCCTAGGGTTAGGTTTTTGGATGTCTAGGGTTTTGGAATTCCTATTTATTGTAAAAAGGATTGGAGAGCCTCATTGTAACCAGCTTCTTGCAAATGAGCGCATCCATCACATCTCTTCTCAGAGATAAGCCGCCACCATTCTAGCTAGCTTGTTTTCCGCTGCATTTTATAGTTTCAACACATTTTCTTATTGAATAGAAATCGGTTTTGTTGTATCTATGTTATTGCATGTTTGTTATTCTTGTGTCTTTGTGTTAAGAATAATAATAATCTGTATTCATTTTCATTCTGCTCATAAAATCTGGATCATTAAGAAATCTCTTTATGGTCTTAAGCAAGCTCCCCGAACTCGATATGCCAAAATGAACAGCTTTCTTATTGCCACTGGATTCTCTAGATGTCATTCTGATCCTAATGTCTATACCAAGAAAATAGGAAGTCATCTCATAATCCTTTTCCTTTATGTGTATGACCTTATCCTTACTGGTAGTGACTCAAAGCTTTTAAACCATGTGAAAACCAGTCTTGAGAAGAAATTTGAAATGATAGACTTAGGCTTTTTGCACTATTTCCTTGGCCTCCAAGTTTTGCAAAACAATGAAGGAATTTTTATTTCCCAATATAAGTATGCTTGTGACCTTCTTCATCTCTTTCACATGGATGATTGTAAGCCAACCCCTTCTCCCTTCCATTCTAGAGTTAAGTTTGTTGCCACATATACTTATCCTGAAATTGATGCCACCTTGTACCGTCATTTAGTTGGTAGCCTCTTATACTTTACTCATACACGTCCTGATATTTCCTTTATTGTTGATCTTGTTTCTTGGTATATGAAAACACCCCATGAAAGCCACTGGAAAGTAGCTAAAAGGATACTTCGTCATTTTTCGTTGTACAGTTCAATTCAGGATACATTACAGCTCAGGGGGGCTCCTATATTGGTTGGTTTCACTGATTCAGATTGGGTCGATGACCCTGATGATCAGAATTCTACTGCAGGTTATGTTTTCAGCCTTGGTTTAGGACCTGTCACTTAAGCCTATAAGAAACAACAAGCTATTGCACTTTCTTCAACAGAAGTAGAGTACCGAGCAACGGTAAATGCAAGTCACGAAGCCTTATGGCTTCGACATATTCTTTCATAGTTTGGATTCCAGCAGCAGCATCTGACCATCCTTTGGTGCGAAAATCAGAGTGCCATAAAGATCGCCAAAGACCCAATTCAACATCATCACAGCAAACACATCGAGCTACACATGCACTTCATCATAAATCTCATTCATGATCAAGTTATTGAAGTGCTCTTTTTCCCTATAGAAGATCAAGTTGCAGACATTTTCACAAAGTCTCTTACAGAAGCCTAGTTTTCCAAACTTCAATCTATGTTAGGAGTTCAGGAAGTTGTCATCAAGGGGGGATAGGCTCTAATGCCTCCTTACTTCTCTTATTGTGTCACTATTGTAAATCCTTCAATCCTATCCCAAGTTGTTATTAAGGGGGGATGTTATGATATTTAGACACTTAGAAGTTTGTTAAGATCTACTTGGTCTAATGTGTCGTTAGGTAAAAGTATGTTTCTTAGTGTGTTTCTTTCGTATGCATTAGTATGCATTTGTAGTTAGGAAATCCAACGATCATGATATGTTCCCTACATAGAGTGATCTGACGGTTCATATTATCCTCGATCTTAACTATCATTGATCTGTGGATTAACACCCGATTGGTCCATGATCTTTATTTAAATAACATGGAGGGTAATTTTTCAATGATCGATTGTGAGAAACTCTCTTGTTAAATATCTATGTAATCTTTTTCGTTTGCATTAATAAACTACTCCAAGTGGATGTGTTAGTTGGGGCTGTGGATGTTTCCCCGTAGGGTCTTACCACGTATAAACATTGGTGTGTTGATCTTTGATTTGGTCATGTGAGTGGTTACTGAAGGTGTTTTCCCTCTGTTGGAATACCTATGTTTCCGAACAAGAATATAGCATGCTCATGCATGGCGCCTTCCTAGTGATGATCCCATGGTAAGTGTGCCCTCATGGTGATGATATCGAGGTAGGCATGCAACACTTGGTGATAATACCGAGGTTGCGATGCAAGACTCCACTCCACTAGTCTAACTGAGGTGTAACTGACTAAAGACTAAATAGGATGTGGTGCCCTCATCTAGGAGAGAATATTTCTTATGAGGGGCGCCCTCAACATAGACTAGTCAACCTAGGAAAATAAATACTAGGTGAGTGTGTAATATCTCTGACACCCCCCTTAAACACTACTAGGGTGTAAATGATGAATGGATCCAGGAAACCAAGGCCATGTTAGGTACCCATTGTACAATGAATCTAATAATGAAACAATGAAAACAGAGGAAAGAGGGAAAACATCATGGGAAAACACCCCCCTTTCAAAGTAGAATGCATCAAAAATGAAGAAGGAAAGAAAGACAATTTCTAAGAAATTGTGTCCTTCACTCCAAGACGATCGCATAGTAAGTGGAAATTTTTCTTAGTAAATGTCTTGGTGAAGATGTCTGCAGTCTGCTTGGCTGATGGACAATACTATAAATCGATGATCCTATAATGTATCAGCTCTTTGATGTAATGCATATGGATCTCGATGTGTTTGGTCCATTTTCATTGCACTGGGTCTCTGCAAAACTTTAGAGTACTTTGATTATCACACTAAAATATAGTCGGACGGTGGAACTAGATGCCAAGCTCATTGAGGAAGTTATGAAACCAAAGTGCCTAAATAGTGATGTTGACTGCTCCTATGTACTTGACATCTATTGATGATAAAGAAATTGTTGATTGCTTTTTGCTCGAACAATAGATGGGACTGAAACCCAAACTAATCATGTACCTGGAAGTGGACTTGCGATCTATGCTATTGTCGGCCCAATCAGAATCTATGAATCCCATGAGATCCAATGCACAACATGTTTTGTAGTGGATCCCATAACTAGTGCTTCCCTGAACATATTTGAGGATGTGCTTGGAAACCTTCCAGTGTAGCTCATGCAGCTCCTACATGTACCTAAAAATTTCCCCTACTGCATATGAGAGATTTGGTCGAATGTTGGTGAGATATAGAAGGATCCCCACAAGTTGTCGATACAAGGTGTTATCCACCAATGGTGTATAACTTCCATCCTCAAGATCCACCCCAAATAAAAAGGGTGTGACTACCGACTTGTAGTCGGTCATGTGGAATTTAACCAAGATATCCCTGGCATACTTAGTTTGAGATAGCTTGATTCCTGAAGCATACTGGCTTATCTCGAGACCAAGAAAAAGGTGTAGTGTACCCATGTCTGTCGTAGAAAATATATCATGTATAACGTCTTTGATCGCAAAAATTGTTGAGGTCAAAATTCCTATGATCAGGAGGTCATCAACATATAGATTTAGGATCAACAAGGAGTCTAAGGTTCTCATCATGTAGACATTCAGATATGATTTACATATAACAAGATGTTGAGATAGAAAATAAGTATCCATTTTCGCATACCATTCTCTACGAACCTACTTGAGTCCATAGAGTTTTTTCAATCAGAATACTAAGGATGAGTTATGTATGAACCCCTGAGGTTGCTCCATGTAAATATCCTCTAAGAGATCCATGTGAAGAAAGGAATTCTTCATGTCCATCTAGTGAACTTCCCACCCCTTGGATGCTACAATGGAAAGGGCGAATCAAATGGAGTACATCTTTGTTACTATAGCAAAGGTCTTGTCACACTCTATCCCATGGATCTGTTGAAAACCTTTAGCAACCATTTTTTCTTTGTACCTACTTTCATGTCCATATGTTACCTTCTTGGTCCTATAGACCCATTTGCATCTAACAAGCTTCATATTTGAAGGAAGCATAACCATATCCCAAGTTTGGTTATCGAGGAGAGAGTTGTACTCCTCATGTATAGCGGCTTCTGAGAAGGGATTCCCTTCAGCCTCTGCATAGCTATGTGGGTCTAAAGCTATAACAATGTAGCAATGCATGGGCATAACTGGTTCGATAGCTACAAGTGCATGAGGAGGATCCTCAAACTAGGACCTCATCCTTCTCTGATCTATTGGATCCCCCACAAGATCACCTGCTACCTGTGGGGTGGTCTATGCCCACTTGGGCATCTTCATGCTCATCATCTTCTGAATCATATTCAAAACTCATATTTGAATCATGCTCCAAATGAGTTGACTCATCATATCTGATGTTTGGTGTAGGCAGAAGTGCATAGGTCTCCAATGGTGCTTGCAAGGTACTTTCCTCAAATTGGACACTTCACTCAATAATGAGCTTGTCCGTTGAGGGATCAATCAGTCAGTAACCCTTCACACCATCAGGATATCCCATGAAAATGCATGTGGTACTCTACAAATATAATGATTTCCTCTTTTCATAGGGTATGTGGGCCCACACACATTATTCAAATATTTGGAAGTGGGTGAATTCTAGTTTCTTGTTGCTCCATGCTTCAAAGGGAGTCATGTCCTTGACAGATCTATCAGAAGATCTGTTTTGAATGTAGTTATCATAGTTAAGTGCCTCAACACAAATCTTGGAAGGTAGAGACCTTGCATGCAACATGCAAGTGGCCATCTCTTCTAGGGATATGTTCTTCCTATCGACTACTCTGTTTTTATGGGGAGTGTAAGGTATTGAATAATTCAATTGTATATCGGCCTCTAAATAAAGATGTTAGACATATTGATTCACATATTCCCCCCCATTGTCTGTACAGAGGATTTTTATCTTCCCTCCATACTAAGTCTTTGCATGAGCTTTTAAGTCTTTGAGATGCTCAAAAACTTCTGACTTTTTCCTGAGAAATACACCCAAGTGTATCATGAAAAATCATCAATAAAGGTAATCACATACCTCACCTTGATGATGGATGTATGCAGAAAGGGTCTCATTAGATCAATGTGGATGAGATCCAATTGGAAGGAGGCCCTCCAGGCCTTCCCTTTCTCAAACTTCTCTTGAGGATGTTTTCCAAGAACGTATCCTTGACAAACTCCTTTTGAAAAGTGTATGTTGGGAAATCCTGTGACCATTCCAGGTTGGCTAAGTTGTTGCATGTATTTGAAATTCATATGACCAAATCTCTCATGCCATAATCTATTATCATTATCAGCATGCGTCAGTAGTAAATCATAATCAGATTTAGCAATAAACTTACTGAATGCATACAGATGAGATTGGTGATTTACTTCACCAACAACAATATTTGAGTTGTCATGCATGTCATATATGGTTACTAAATCGGGTGTGAACCCCACCCTTTTTCTTGTGCCAGAATGCGCTATATGTTAAATAGAGAGTATATTCACATAGAGTTTTAGGACATGCAAGATATTCTCAAAACTTCCATGTTGGAGTTCTACCCTCCCTTGTCCAGTGACCTCAATTGGGGTATCATCTTCCATGAGGATGGGAGGACCCGTGCATGCAGTGATAGAAGATAAAACATTTTTTGAGGCTTCCATATGATGGTATGTGCCTAAATACAATATCCATGCATCGGGAGAGGAATGAATAGAAATTAAAGCATGAGAGTTACATTGTTTTGTTGGTGCTTGATATTTCGGCTTCTTCTTAGCACCTTCAGGAATGTGTTCCCTAAGGTTTTTCTTCTAAAGTATTTGTGCCATGATATCAATTTGTTTCTTGATGCATGTTGATTCAGGATGATATGCGTGGTTGTAGTAACTACATTTTGACTTCCCTTTCTTCCCCTTTCCACCTTTGGAGTTGGAGGAATCATCGAAAGGTTTAGGATTTCCTTCCTTCTTGTTTTCAAAGTGCACCTTGCATTTCCATTTTTGCTTGGAATTTGGATTGAATGTGATGTTGATCTCATCAATAGAAAGTGCATGCGCATTGGGACCCTTTATTATCCCCATTTTGATGAGATTATCTCGCTCATGCGTTAGGGACTCAATAAATTGATACAATGTAGGCATTTTCCACGAAGATCCTGAAGTGAATCTCATTGTATTGAATATTTATACAAATATAACATACTCTGGACCAAGTTTTGAAAAAACAGAAAGGATCAATTGATTGTGTTGAGTTGAGTTATCAATACCACATCCCTTTAGATGAAGAATAATGAACTTGAACTTCGTAAAGAAGTCTTGGATGTTATTAAAATTCCTCAGATCTAAGGAATTAAGTTGTACCTCAAGCCTATGGCCTCTCATTTTGTCCTATTTTCCAAAGAGATCCTCCAACTTTGTCTAAATCTCATCTGGTGTGGTACAAGCTTCAATGTGAAACATAAGCTCGGGGGACATAGACATGCAGATAAGGTCGTAGTCCTCATCCATGCGGTTGAGATATTTGTTCTTCTTGATAGTTGATGTTGGCTCCACCTTCGTAGCCATTGTAATCTGGTACAAGCCTCTAAATCTAAGCTGATGCAGAATTTTTAGCTTCCACTCGAAGTAGTTATGTAGCATGAGAAGAATTTCCAATGAGTACTCCATTCTTTCTGACTACATCTTCCTCTTAAACATACAAATAAAATTCTTATGCACTTTATCCTAACAACAAAGCTCTAATACCATGTGAAGTTTCATGGAAAATTCTCACAGAGAATCTAGCTAGTAGAATAATCACATAAAACTTGCGAGAGAAAAAAGAGAAAGAGAGACAAACTTGATAGAAAGAATGAAAATAATTGTATTCACTAATGAAAGAATAGTAAAAATACATATGATATATTCTACATGAGAAAACTAATGCACCATAGTAGTGATATAGAGAGATGTGAGCACTCGCTGACAGACTATGGAGTGAACCGCCACTTAGTCCTAGTTAATTGGCCATGCGGTCATCAGTTAACGAGCTAATCACAAGTGGAGTGAGGAGAGAATCTAGCATGCACATGTGTGGCACCTTCTAGGTGATGCGCCCTAAGGGTGATGATACCGAGGTATGCATGAAATACGTGGAGATAATACCAAGGTTTTTGTTGTAATAGATGTTGGAAATTGTTCGACTCAATGTATTTATCCAAAATGTGTTTGAGGATCACATCGAGCTTATTAATCAACTAGGGATCTCAACTCCAAATTATCTCCAACTTGCATCATATTGTTGAAGACATTGTAGGGCCTTTTTGGAAGAAAGTTTGTGTTCTAGGTCTCTCACTGTAAGTGTAACATCTCTATTTTAAATGCAGCACAACAACACTTGCAATATGCAGATGCTTCTAATATGTCATTCTTTCCACAAAAGCAAGCAAATGGTGTAGAATTTATTTCTACTTGTTTTCCACCACAAAGATTTGAATGAGGAAAGTCACATGACTACTTCGTCCAGTTGCTTTTGGAATCTTTGAACTTTGCCTCCGCTACCTCTTGAGCTTTGGCAAAGTGTCCTTTCCTGTTGGAGGATCAGTTTCTCTTGGTAGTAGATGATTTTATTTCAGAGCATTTGAACCTGTTAAATAAGCAAAAAGGAAATTTACAATATCAAGAAATCACAATCAGAAATTCTTAAAGCAAGGCAAGAGCTCCTTGGCGCAACAATAGGACTCTCATCCATTTATTTCCAAGGTTGTATGTTAAAGTAATGCAGTTTGACTCTGCCTTTTAAATGGATAGGGACAATGGATGCTGCTATAGAGCAATTATTGTCAGCTGGTAATGATGCTAAGTTACATGGAGAAATGTGCAGGAAACTTGCTAGGCTTGTGATTAAAATGATGAAAATATTCCCTGCATGGAAGCAACACGTCCAAGGAGGGATGCATTATTGGAAAAATTTGAAAGGATCATGGACGACTTGTTTCAAAGTTTACAACGTCTTGAAGTTCTTGTATCGATTCCTTAGCCTGGCAGATTGCTGAAATTTGCAAGGAGCTTATGGTTAGTAAAGTGAACATATCAAACATTACTTTAACCCTAATATTCCTAGCCATCGAAGTCATGGAAGCTCTCAGCCGAGGTATGGATATTGTCGTCTCCAGATGGTAGCATAGGCCGCATGCACAAAATACCACGAAGAGCACCCACACAAAATTTAAACCACGCTATTTCAAGATTTTGACCATCGTCTGAAGAACGTCAATATGCCACTTCCTCCGAAGCCTGAAGGCCTAAATCATGGTTCTAGTCACATTCATCGCACCGATGGGTAGGGTTATGTTTGTAAATTATAAACCCAGTAGTCGTAGTCGCACACGGATAGCAAAGAGCAACGCTGAGAAGAGGTGCCCACAGTGATCTTTGTGTTACAGAGGTTACAAAGGTGTGATCTTCATTGTTGTTTAATACAGAGGATCACTATGAAAATTCCATGTTATATAGGAAAGGAAATTCTTCCACTACCAAGTTTCCTCTGATTTATCTCCATGCAGCTAGGCAAAATTAATAGCAATTATCAGAATTCGAAACTTTAATCAACAATCTCCTCAAAAGGACAAGATTAGACAGACAACCCAAGGCTTACCAGCTTGGCTCCAGACTGAATAGAGATTTCCTCAGATAAGGAACATGTGTCCCTTGATGGCCATCACTACAACTCGTGCGCGAGAAGGAGAATCAAATGCATGCACTACTATAGACAGTTTGTTGGAAATTAGGAATTATTTATGCTTTTAACATAAATCAGTTCGGATTACTATTAAAGACGGTTAATAATTAGTTTACTATCAGTTAGGTGTTAGAATCCTACGATGACGATTCATCTTCTCAAGACAGAAGAGTTATATATAATGAGGATTGATTGTACAGTAGGAGGGAGAAAAAACCTCTTTTGAAGAGGGCTCCTATTGAAAGCTGAGTTATTTTGAAAACCTGGAATGGAGTAATATAGGAGATATGTGTTCACTTGATATTGTGAGATTCATCACAGTCGATTCTTTCAGTATGTTCTTTGTTTTGTCATTGTCGTATTGTCTATCTCTTCCTTTATCAACTGAGTTAAAATTTATTTGGAATTCATTTTACATGCTCCTTACACACAGTTGATATGTGTTGTGTTTCGATGGTGACTAGTCAAAATTCACTCAAGATAAGTGCTCTACATCTAGTTATTAGCCCTTAGTCTTTTTCCTCTAAAATTGTAGTGGAAATTCATCCTTGTTAGATGCTTTCACTGTAATGGTCTTTTTCTTTTTCTGTTATTATATCATGATTATCAATTGTTGAAAGATAGGCTTATTTTGCCTCATTTTCCGCAAGTAATACGATCATTGTTATTATCTCTTTTCTTTGGTTTTCACTTGACTCCGTCACCCAATAGGTCTTTTCAAATATGTGAAACCACCAACCTTATCAAAAAATCTTGTCTGATAAGAAATCTGGCCTTCTTACTGTGATTACTGAAATATTCTTAAGTAAAGAGCCCTTGGCTATTGTGAGAGCCCTCTCTAAGTGTATTAGGTCAGAAATACACTCTAAACCATTTTTTAGGGATTGTCTTGCAGCAACCCAAGTCAAGTTCTGAGTGATATCTTATTATTTCATTTAAAATGTGTTAAGGCTTGGCTCTATTACAGCCTAGAGTCAACCCTTGCTACAACATTTTCTGGCGCCACTGCCGGGGACGGAGGATGAAGTTACCTTCCCTGGGATACGACAAAGGTTCGACTCTATCTCTTGATGGTGAACAAGGGATAGGCGTTCGATTGGCTGTGATTTTTCACTTGGTGACTTCTTGGTTCCTAGACTCTACATGTTTTTCGTTGGTGACTCCAGTGGTCTCAAATGTCGAATTTGTTCGCTGCTCGGATCACTGTAAGCGCTTGTGACAAGGTTAAGAGTTTTTTAGGACGATTGTCGATCACCCAATTGATGAAGGCATGTGGTCTACTGTTCTTGGCGATTTATGAGAAAGTACCATCCCTAGATGTAGCCTATGTTGTAACAGATGTTGGAAATTGTTCAACTCAATGTCTTTATCCAAAATGTGTTTGAGGATCGCATCGAGCTTATTAATCAACTAGGGATCTCAACTTCAAATTATCTCCAACTTGCATCATATTGTTGAAGACATTGTAGGGCCTTTTTGGAAGAAATTCCGTGTTCTAGGTCTCTCACTGTAAGTGTAACATCTCTATTTTAAATGCGGCACAATAACACTTGCAATATGTAGATGCTTCTAATATGTCAATCTTTCCACAAAGGCAAGCAAATGGTGTAGAATTTATTTCTACTTGTTTTCCACCACAAAGATTTGAATGAGGAAAGTCACATGACTACTTCATCCAGTTGCTTTTGGAATCTTTGAACTTTGCCTCTACTACCTCTTGAGCTTTGGCAAAGTGTCTTTTCCTGTTGGAGGATCAGTTTCTGTTGGTAGTAGAGGATTTTATTTCAGAGCATTTGAACCTATTAAATAAGTAAAAAGGAAATTTACAATATCAAGAAATCGCAATCAGAAATTCTTAAAGCAGGGCAGGAGCTCCTTGGCGCAACAATAGGACTCTCATCCATTTATTGCCAAGGTTGTATGTTAAAGTAATGCAGTTTGACTCTACCTTTTAAATGGATAGGGACAATGGATGTTGTTATAGAGCAATTATTGTCAATTGCTAATGATGCTAAGTTACATGGGAAAATGTGCAGGCAACTTGCTAGGCTTGTGATTAAAATGATGAAAATATTCCCTGCATAGAAGCAGCACGTCCAAGGCGGGATGCATTATTGGAAAAATTTGAAAGGATCATGGACGACTTGTTTCAAATTTTACAGCGTCTTGAAGTTCTTGTACCGATTCCTTAGCCTGGCAGATTGTTGAAATTTGCAAGGAGCTTATGGTTAGTAAAGTGAACATATCAAACATTACTTTAACCCTAAAATTCCTAGCCACCGAAGTCATGGAAGCTCTCAGCCGAGTTATGGATACTGCCATCTCCATATGGTAGCACAGGCCACATGCATGAAATACCACGAAGAGCACCCACACAAAATTTAAACCACGTTATTTCGTGATTTTGACCATCGTCTGAAGAACGTCAATATGCCACTTCCTCCAAAGCCCAAAGTCCTAAATCATGGTTCCAGTCACACTCATCGCACCAATGGGTAGGGTTCTGTTTGTAAATTATAAACCCAGTAGTCGTAGTCGCACACGGATAACAAGGAGCAACGCTGGGAAGTTGTGCCCACAGTGATATTTGTGTTGCAGAGGTTGCGAAGGTGTGATCTGCATTGTTGTTTAATACAGAGGATCACTATGAAAATTCCATGTTATATAGGAAAGGAAATTATTCCACTACCAAGTTGCCTCCGATTTATCTCCATGCAGCTGGGCAAAATTAATAGCAATTATCAGAATTCGAAACTTTAATCGACAGTCTCCTCAAAAGGACAAGATTAGACAGACAACCCAAGGCTTACCAGCTTGGCTCCAGACTGAATAGAGATTTCCTCAGATAAGGAACATGTGTCCCTTAATGCCCATCACTACAACTCATGCGCGTGAAGGAAAACCAAATGCATGCACTGCTATAGACAATTCGTTGGAAATTAGGAATTATTTGTGCTTTTAACATAAATCAGTTCAGATTACTATTAAAGATGGTTAATAATTAGTTTACTGTCAGTTAGGTGTTAGAATCCTACAATGACAATTCATCTTCTCAAGACAGAAGAGTTATATATAATGAGGATTGATTGTACAGTAGGAGGGAGAAAAAACCTCTTTCGAAGAGGAATCCTATTGAAAGCTGAGTTATTTTGAAAACCTGGAATGGAGTAATACAAGAGAGATGTGTTCACTTGATATTGTGAGATGCATCACAGTCGATTCTTTTAGTATGTTCTTTGCTTTGTCATTGTCGTATTTTCTATCTCTTCCTTTATCAACTGAGTTAAAATTTGTTTGGAATTCATTTTACATGCTCCTTACACACAGTTGATATGTGTTGTGTTTCGATGGTGACTAGTCAGAATTCACTCAAGATAAGTGCTTTGCATCTAGTTATTAGCCTTCAGTCTTTTTCCTCTAAAATTGTAGTGGAAATTCACCCTTGTTAGATGCTTTCTTTTTCTTTTTCTGTTATTATATCATGATTATCGATTGCTGAAAGATAGGCTTATTTTTCCTCATTTTCTGCAAGTAATACGATCACTACTATTATCTCTTTTCTTTGGTTTTCACTTGACTCCATCACCCAATAGGTCTTTTCAAATCTGTGCAACCACCAACCTTATCAAAAAATCTTGTCTGATAAGAAATATGGCCTTCTTACTGTGATTACTAAAATATTCTTAAGTAAAGAGACCTTGGCTATCGCGAGAGCCCTCTCTGAGTGTATTAGGTCAGAAATACACTCTAAACTGGTTTTCAGGGATTGGCTTGCAGCAACCCAAGTCAAGTTCCGAGTGATATCTTATTATTTCATTTAAAATGTGTTAAGGCTTGGCTCTATTACAGCCTAGAGTCAACCCTTGCTACAACAGTTTCCATGTAAGACCCCACTCCACTAGTCTAATTGAGGTGTAACTTACTCAAGACTAAAGAGGATGTGGCACCCTCATCTAAAGGAGAATATTCTCATATAGGGGAGAATATATTTGACTAAGGGCACCCTCGACATAGACTATTCAACCTAGGAAAAGAAATACTAGGTGAGTGTGTAATATCTCCAACATGTCCATATGCATTAAGCATTCAATCTCATCATGTCTACTTCATGCACATGCATTCTAGCTTTATTGTATGCATCATGCATCACTTATATCTTGCACTCCACTGCATATTTATTTCAACTTTTTTTTTTTTTTTTTTTTTTTTAGATGGTTGTCCTTGAATTCCTGTAGATTTTGGTTGCCTTGTACTTTGTCATTCTACTCATTTTTTCACCATTGTTTCATGATCTGAACCTTTTCTAGCCAAGTTACACTTGGCCATTATGCACTTCCATCCAATATGCCTTATTGACCACTACCTCCACTTGGGAGATCATGTTCCAACCTTACATTGTTGGAACCTTCTATCACATTGGGATGATGTACTCTACATCATACCATAATCTTAATACTAGAGTATTTTCAAACCATCAGAGCCATCAACATTATGGCATGCATTGCCATTATCTATAGCTATCCATTGGCTTTCTCAAAAAAAAATAACACTTTTCTTTACTCCGTTGAGTAATTTCCTGTGAATCCTTGTACTATCCACTCAGGAACAATCTGCTCCCTTGAATTCTTTGTACCTGTACCTTGCTTCCACCGCACACTTTGATAACATAAGTGGCCTTCTTACTCTGAATCCTTTTAAACAAAAGTGGTTGATTTCATGGCTAGGAATTATTTTTCAGACATTGTTAGGCCTTCTCTCAGGGATGACTCACCCATCCCATGACTTACTCATCATCTCTTAGTTCCTTTCTTTTCTTTGTTGGCAAGCTCTTCATCCATCATCACATTTGTACCTTCATGATTATGAAGTCTTGCCTTGCCTTTTTGTGCCCATTAGTGACATTCTTCACCTATTGGGTTCAATTTTTATGTGAGAATATCTGTTGATTTACCTTTTCAAGCCATTCAGACTCTGTAGTAGTTAAATACTAATTTGGCTCTACTCTTCATAAGCCCTTGATCAATCTTTCATTTTCCATTATCTACTTTATAGCTCTGCACTTTCCTCTGCGAATATTTATTGTGTCATCTAACTTCTATAAGCTCATCCTTAATTTCTTGTTCATTGGACATTTGGAATTATAATCTGCAACAAAACCACACAATCTTCACTCTTGACATATGATCTCCCTGTTAATAATACCCTGCTAATAAAATCCAGCCCCCTTTTATTTTCCAGGCTAAGCACTTCAAATGTTCCTCTATACCTCTGCATAGGAACTATCATGGGTTTCAATACTCCTTCTGAACCAATACTCACCTTTGACATGCACCTCTATCATCTGGGAATGTTTCTCCAAAATTAACATTATTTGGAAAACTTTCACTTTAAATAGTTGCATGATTCATGGAATCCAGCTCCAGTTTTCCTGCAACTTTATGAAAAAACCATATAATTCCTTTGAGAACTCAATGCTTCTATAATTTTTCCCTCTGGATTACCTTTCCAATGACCATACTTGTGCTTTAATCATATTTATGAGATAAAAGTTATGGCTTCCTAAAATCAACAATTTCACCCATCTTTGTACCTGTTTCGCTAGTTCAAAACATTTTCAAAGGCCAACTTATGTCACCTGTAGAAGAAAATTTGTTAGGAACTAGAAAACAAATTGTATAAGACACTAATAACATTGATGACAGTGTGCTCAAAACAACTCTTATATTTTTTATCTAATGCTCCAATCAAAATCTGCAACAACCTGAAAATGGTAACTTTGTCCTTTTACACCTTCTCCGGACTTAGAAATTTAACCATGTTTGAGCATATCCACACCAAGTCCTTTTGAATTTTACCAAGAGTCCAAATGGGTATCTCCATGCCTTATTTTTGAGCTATCTCTCAAAATTTCACCTTTATCTAGGCTTCAGACTGATAGCTATCCATTTTCTCATGTTTATCCCTCTATGTTACATGTGTCTTTTCTTCCATCAGGTATATATTAGGTGCCAAAATTCCAATTATGGTTCCATGGTTGTCTCCTATGGTCCATAATCCTTCCACAAACTGCTCCTATGCCCCAAACTAACTTCGGAGCAAGGATTTATGCCCCCTGGAAGTAAATTGGCACCTAAATTAAACCATGTACTATTTCAATTGTACCTTTCTCCTACGAGCTATGTTTTGCACTCAAAATATCTCGTTGGAAAGCTCTTACCCAAATATTTCATTCCAACAATAAAGAGTATGTGTGTCATAGGTACACATAGTTCTCGAGATTTTGACCCCCTAAAAATGTTGTTTAGGGCCTTAAAATGCCTCTGCAAGTTTTTGACCCTAAAAGTCCCAAAATATTCGTAGAAATCGATTGTTTTTCTATTGTAATAGTCTATTAATCCAACATGCATCTGATGTTGGGAATCTGGGTGACATGACATGGCACGTGTCTCCTGAGTCCACATGTCATCTCTTGATTTGACCATGTCATCAACCATCGTTCTCCTCCTTTGACCATCATCCAAACCTTCCAAAATCTTGTTGGGATCTTCTTTGTTGACTCTTCCCATTGAAATGTCATCTAGCACATTATAAATGTTTCTCCCACAACCCACAAGCCTTTTGGGATTTTCCTCGTGAAATTTTCTCATCGGGCTACCAAATAGCACGTTATAAGATTTTCCCACAACCTATGGTCTGCAATCCTATCGAGCTTTTCCTTGCAGATTATTCCCCACGGAGTATCAAGTTAACACACTTGTGGTTCTTCCTAGTAGTTGCAGCCTGCAAGCCTATCAACAAAACCTTCACAGATTTTTCCCTGCAGAGTGTCAAGTTAACATTGTTGCGCCTCTTTCGTCACCTTGGTGAGAAAATAAGAGGTGCTTGCAAGCTTAGTTGGGTCTGCTAAGCAGGACAGCTGTAGAGAAAAGAGTTAGAGAAAGAAAATAAAAACTATAACTAACAATTAGACTAATATATGCAATAAAAATTAAAATCATGAGCATAGGGACATAGAAATAAAAGAAATAAAAAGAACAAAAAGACCCATGTCACCAATGTTTGAGGTTGATCTATTGATGGAAACAAAGCACCAAGAAGAAAGGGGACTATGAGTCCCTTCTTTCTCCAAGGGAAGGCTCTTGGACCCTCACTAGCTAGCTCTTCTTACAACAAAGAAAATGGAAAATGGTGATGAAAGAACTCTTCACAAATCCACTCAATGGTGAGATGGATTGTCCAATGTAATGGTGCCAAAGTTCTCTTTTCAAGGATGGAGTCCTAAGAAAAATATAGGCAGCATAACATTACTTTGAATTCCTTGAGAAAATGAGGTTCATTCATGGCTTTTTATAGCATTGCTTTGGGTTATTGTTTAACTGCTTTGTAGTGTGAAAAGAGGCCATTTAGGGCATTATTAGGTCTTTGACCAGCCCACCAGTTGGATCCAGCCCAGATTTGAGGGTTAAATCGGCTTGGGAGATTAACCATAAGTGGTTGGGAGGCTGACCACTTTCATAAATGTGTCGTTTAGCAGGTGCACAGATTTTTGCGCTAACAGTCGCGCATCGTGCGCCTATGCGCGATTTCTACGTTCTTGTTCCGCGCATGTGCGTGCGCACCCAATGTCTGCAAAGCGCCCTTCAATTTTTCACTACTTTGTATAGTTTTTTGACCTTTTTGAATGCTGTGGTATTAATTCAGGTTCATGAATGACTTCATTACTGTTTGACGATGCTGAGTTCTTGTAACCATGTGCGGACGAAATTTCAGTGATAACAGATGCCCCATGATGGATGAGGTTAGGAGCATACGTATAGCCGAAATCCATCAATGTTTCTTCTACTGAGAATGTTGTTGTAAGAGAGAGTAATAGTGTGATTGTCCAGAGCAATCCGTTGGAGGGAAAAAGGAACCGGTAGGACCCGACCTTCTATGAGGTGCGCAAAATAGAAAACTGTGTACAAATGAGGCGGGCATGCCCCATGCTCATGTCATGTAACTCTGAAAAATGATGACTGAAGTGTTGGTGTAGACAACTGCAGCGCCCTCGGGGGCAGTCGTGATAGAGGCAGAAAACAATTCTGCAAATGAACATGCTCTGAATAGTAGGCATTGATCGCGGTAATAAGTAGCAGCGATGATATGGGCATTGATAGCCCTGCCAAGTTCAGAGGTCTTCTGCAAATAAAAGAACTAACTGCAATAGTCACAAAGTAAGACCCATCGTAACATGAGAAAGTGTTGGCGTCGAATGTTATGGGGGTTAACGACAGCAGGGAGCAATGGTGTTTCACCCTGTGTCGTCCGAGATCTCTCATTGAGTGGAGAATGAGAATCAAGATACTGTCGCCCTTCTATAAAATTGTGTTGATGTCGACAAAAGGGGAACGCGACTCCCAGAAGAAAAGGGCTTCGTGAAATATACTGAGGTGAGGAAGTAGCAGAGGTACATGGACGAAGTCAAGATGTGGGAAGACTCAAGACTGCCCTTGGTTGGAGGATGTATGAGATAAAAAGTGGCCACAACCGTGTAACGAGGTCGAGTGTCAGGGGGACGACAAGACCGATGATAAGTTGTGCCAGAGGCGGGACAAGGTGAACAAATTCAGAGGGTAGAGGTAAGTGACCTGTGGGGTACTCTGAAAATATGGACGAAGCCTCTATAGGAGGAAGGGTATCCGCTGTGTGAGTTCTGTTAGATGATATGACGCATACTTGATTAGCAGGATGAAGGAGTGGTGGTGCTCCATGGTACGTCCCTAACAAGGATGGATCTTTAAAAATCCCAGGACCCATCTCGATGAGTGGA
>JZKD02S1035852.1:78106-96313 GCA_000966675.3 Picea glauca | reverse complement strand
TTCCCAGGATAAATGTTGTGTCTGTTGTGAATGTGTATTTCTCAGTGATCTTGTTCTTATTATGCTCTTATCTAATGAAATGCAAAGAACTATAATAATGGCATAAACATTAACAAAGAAGAGTTTCAACCACCATTGTGCTCATATTTTGAGAAGTGTGAGGACATGGTTTGCCTGAAGCATGATACTTGTGATGAGGTTTTCCAACCTCCTTCTTTTATTTTATATCACTATTCCACGGGATGCGGCGAGGAAACATGTTCCTTGGCTCAAGTTTTCTTCAAGGCAAAGTGTTTTCTTATAATTCTATGATAGATTGAACTTTTCGAGAAGAATTATAGTACCTCGATCTTTTGACCTTTCCTTGAGAAGTTGTCAGTGATCCTCTAGATTCTTTTTCATCCCATCTCAGACCTTAGGGAGTGATGAGGTTCAAGATAATCAATATTTTGGGTCTTCTAGTCAGCCTCTTGAGTCTTCACCCCTTCATGACCCTTTTCAAAGATGGATTCAGCATTCTTCTGGAAATGTGATTTGGCAAGATTTTTTCCCTCCTTCCTACCTCCATGAGTTAGATTTTATGATTAACCATGATATACTACATGCGCTAACTCGTGTTATTTTTGTGCTTGACTTATATTTGTTATAGTTTATGATGAATCATGAAGGTAGACATTGTAATACAATGCTAGCATGGTTGTATTGGTTATGTGATTATACCTAGCATTGAGACTAGCATTGGTTAGTGTAGGTAGGTAGGAATTTGCAACTTGCATATCCTTGTGTATATGTTGCATACTGCATATCATGATAGTATAGTTTGCAGTTGGCCTAGATTTATTTGCATGCATGCTCTTGATTTACATGTTCCTTTCTTTTCATATTGCATCATTGCTATATCATATTTACATGCTTTCATTGACATGTTAGAACGTAATTTTCTTTTCAGCATTTACTTTTCAATTTTGATCATTTTTCATAACAATAAGGTGTGATGGCTCCACCCTAGGTACTCTAACATTTTGATTGAGTGTGTAGGCACATGTCATACCAGATATGTTGAGGTTCTCATATGCTCTATGGTGAGCACATGTCCCCGAGTAGGAGCCTAATGTTACCCCCATATAATAGGGGTAACTATGCAGATCATCTCTTGAGGCCCACAGGTAGCAGACATGGAGTGTCGAGAGCCGGATTAACTAGCATATCCCCTCCTATTCATTGATGCACCATCATATGTCACTAGCAGCAGAGCAACATCCATCACACAGGTCTGGCCCAGAGGACAATAGGTCTTGCTTCATGAGGTAATAAGTTTGGTATCGTGGTAAGTGTCACCCTAATAATTGAAGCATTTGAACATGTTGCAAAGAATTATTTCTTGATTACAGAAAGTTTTCTCGGAAATTATACTCTTTGTCTTATCTAACCTTGGTGGGTGTCATCACGTCCTAGTAAGTTGATCACCCTCGGGAACGGGGTGCTAATGGGGGTTCCTTTAAGAGTCATCATCCATTCCCGATCATACTTGTCACTTTCCATAATTCTTCCCTTTCATCTTTTGGGATTTTCGGGAGCACTGACCCAAGAAGGGATTGTACCTAATTTCATGGGAAGAAGGGGTTGAAGGCCTAGAGAGGAAAGTAGCTGGAAAAAGATAAAATCCAATCATAAACCTTTGAGATTCTCTCCCAAGAGGTCTTGAGAAACAATGAAGTGTTATCTCTCAAAAGAATAAGACCTACAAAAGAAAATCCTCATTATATAGATGTCCCACTTGTTGAGGTGTGTACACGCATGTAGTGTCTCTTTCTTTCCATGCATATGGAACTCTATGTACCTTTAGCTTCAAGTGACATTGTAGTACTCTTTTCTTTCCATGTCTTATAGTACTCAATTGTTTTGGACTTTAATAAATTAATGGTAGTAAATGGGCTTGGAAATATGTTACAATGTGGACAAAGGGAAGCACACCCTCTACAAAGGCACTCATAAATGAGACAATATGAACTCTTGTATGTCATGAACCCCATGCCCAAAGGCATTACCCACTCCACCTCACACTCATACATGACTTAGATGGGTTTCTCTTGGAAAACACCCTTGACTTGAGAAATGATTGACCCAATAGGATGCCTTGACATCCCTCCCACATCTTAATTTGACAAATTGTATAATGTCTTTAAGCATTTGTTTAGTTTGAAAAGGGGGGTTTGATGCACATTTTCAAGTGGTTTTATTATTATATGTGGCTTACTTGGCATGAGCATGTGACTTATGAACCCTTGGAGGGCGTATATGTTTTTATTTGCATGACTTTTCCCAGTGGACATGTATTCATGAGGAGATGACTTGTTCAGATCTTCATGAGGGATTTGGAGCCCAAGGATGGATGAAAAGCCCCACATATGGGGTAGGATCGTGATGAATTGATTGCACAATGAAGAAAGGGGTTGTTTCCTTTGAAGGCACTCTGACAGGACTAGATGAAGAGTTCCCATCTCCTCCCACCTGGACATTGGCCTTTGGATGATTGAGACGTCACCCTAGTAGCCCATGACATCACCTAGGGATAGGGTTTGATATTTGGAGGACATTGATGAGGTTTTAGCATGTGTGGGCATGACTTAAGGCCATTAGAGGCCTAGCGCTACATATTCCTTTCCCAACATCCCACCTATGGAGCTCAATGTCACCATAGAAGCACATGATGTCACCCTTTTGAGGGTTATTTTGTAAAAAATGAATTTATTTTAATTTTAATGAGCAAATTGAGAAGTAGGCTCAGAATTGTGAAAAGACACAACTTTTGGATAATAGGGCTAGGATTTCCCATATTAATATGGCTATCCTAATTCATTTTTTCAATATAAATCACCTCTCACAAGAGGGAGGACTAAAATTTTCTCCCTAGAGGCATTGTTGGCTGAAATTACTAAGGCGCACCACTTTGAGACTTTGTTATGGATGCTTTTTTATTATTTTTGGTGGAAAGTATGTACCAAGGTCACCAACATACCATCAACCTATACCATACCAAGAATCAACCATGTATCACAACAAGTGCATCAACCATGCACCAACACCTGTACCAATCCATGCATCAACCATGCACCAACACCTAGACCAAATCGTGCATCAACCATGCACCAACACTTGTACTAAATTCCTCAACCATCAATCATGTGGGATTAGGGTTTTGGATGTTGTGGAATACTCATATATTGTATTGTGAATGGTGAATTTAATACAAGGAGAAAGAGAAAGGTGTGGCTCTTAAGTTCACTAGTTTTCTTGCTTAAGGGTTTCTAGGCAAAATCATTGTGTATTGTGTGTGTGTTGTTACCCCCATATAATAGGGGTAGCTATGGAGATCATGTCTCGAGGCCCATGGGTAGAAAACATGGAGTGCCAAGAGCCATATTGACTAGCAAAGCCCCACATGGCCCCTCGTATCATTCATGCACCATCATATGTCACTAGAAATAGAGCAACATCCATCACAATGGCATGGGCGAGAGGATAATAGGTCTTGCATCATGAGGTAATAAGTCCGGTATCATGGTAAGTTCCACCCTAATAATTGAAGCATGTGAACATGTTGCAAATAATTCTTTCATGATTATAGAACGTTTGCTTGGAAATTATACTCTTTTCCTTATTTAACCTTGGTGGGTGTCATTATGTCATAGTAAGTTGATCACCCTTGGGGATGGGGTTTTATTGTGGGTTCCTTGAAGAGTCGTCATCCATTTTCGATCATACTTGTCAATTTACATACTACTTCCCTTTTTTCTCCTCATCTTTTGGGATTTTTGGGTGCACTAACCCAAGAAGGGATTGTACCTCATTTCATGGGTAGAAGGGGTTGAAGGCCGAGAGGGGAAAGTAGTTGGAAAAATATAAAAGCCAATCATAAACCTTCTAGATGCTCGCCCAAGAGGTATTGAGAAAGAATGAAGCATTATCTCTCAAAAGAATAATACCTGCAAAAGAAAATCCACATTATATAGATGTCCTAGTTGTTGAGGCGTGTACACGCATATGGTGTCCCTTCCTTTCCATGCATATAGCACTATGTGTGCCTCTAGCTTCAAGTGATGTTGTGTTACTATTTTCTTTGCATGTCTTATAGTACGTAATTTTTTTGGACTTTAATAAATTAATGGCAATAATTGGGCTTGGAAAAATTTTGCATCGCAGATGAAGGGAAACACACCCTCTACAAAGGCACCCATAAATGAGACAATACGAACCCTTGTATGTCATGAACCCCATGCCCAAAGGTATTAACCACTCTACCTCACATTCATGCATGACTTAGATGGTTTTCTCTTAGAAAACACCCTTGACATGAGGATTGATTGGCCCAATAGGACGACTTGACATCCCTCCCACACTTAAATTTGACAAATTGTATAACGTCTTTGAGCATTTGTTTAGCTTGAAAAGGGGGGTTTGATGCGCATGTTTGGTGGTTTGATTATTAGATGTGGCTTACTTGGAATGATCTTGTGACTTATGGACTCTTGGAGGGTGTATTTATTTGTCTTTGCAGGACTTTTCCCAGTGGATAGGTATTCATGAGGAGATGATTTGTTCAAACCTTCCTAAGGGCTTTGGAGCCCAAGGATGGATGTTGAGCCCCACGTTTGGGGTAGGATCATGATGACTTGATTGTGCAGTGAAGAAAGGGGTCATGCCTTTGGAGTTAATTTGGCATGCCTATATGAAGAGTTCCCAACTCCTCCCACATGGGCGTTAGCCTTTGGAGGCCTTACACGTCACCCTAGTAGCCCATGACGTCACCTAGGGATAGGGTTTGATATTTGGAGGACATTGATGATATTTTGGCACGTGTGGACATAACTTAAGGCCTTTGGAGGCCTTGCGCTACATCTTCCTTGCCCAACATCTCACCTATGGAGCTTAACGTCACCTTAGAAGGGAATGAAGTCACCCTTTTGAGGGTCATTTTGTAAAAAATTGAATTTATTTTAATTTTAATGAACATATTGAGAAGTAGGCTGAAAATTGTGAAAAGACACAACTTTTGGATAATAAGGCTAGGATTTCCCATATTAATATGGCTAGCCTAATTCATTTTTTCAACATAACTCATCTCTCACAAGAGGGAGGACTGAAAGTTTTGCCCTAGTGGCATTGTTGGCTGAAATTACTAAGGCATGCCTCTTGGAGACTTTTTTATGGATGCTTTTTGATGATTTTTCATGGAAATTTATGCAACTATGTGTTTATTGCTTGATTATTCTTGGTGAAGTAAGAAAAATCTGCAATTTTTCTTCATGCTTTGACTGGTTATTGTATATTTTACTTGTTCATATTTAAGATTATGAAATTGATTGCTCTTAAACCCCGGGAGAGGGGCATAAAGTGCTTTTTCCTCTCTCTAGTCTTTTCCACCTATTAATTGTCAAAACGATATTGTCTAGATAGGCTTCTAAAGCCCTAAAGTGCTATCACTTTAGAAGTTTGTTCTAGAACTTATTGCAAATATTTTTTCAAGAGTCTAAGGAGGGAAGGATTCACTTGGGCCTAAGAGTGTTTACACTCTAGTGAATTCATCTTTGAAGACTTGAATGCTTGAGGCCTTGAAGTGCCAACACCTCTAAGATTTATTTCTTTGTCCTTTGACCATTATTATCATTTGTTTCTCCAAGCTTATTTGATGTTGTTGTAGTTGAATCCATAAGCCCAAAAGGCACTTATTTTTGCTTGCTCTTGTGAAGAATTAATCAAACAACTCTTACATTTTATTCTCCTAATCTCTTACCAACCTTTAATAACTCTATCTTAGCAAAATTGACTAATTGTGTTGTTGTTGTTACAAATAGATTGCTACAATATAAACCCTTGTAATTTTGTTGCACACACTCCACTAACATAGACTTAACATACTCATAAATTTCTCTAAGAAAGTGTTAATCAATCTATGGAATAAATGTTAAGTTTTCATTGTACTTTCATGTTATTCTGAGTAGGATTTCTTGTGGTTGTTACAAATGATCAATTTCTATTGTAAACTAATAATTTTTTGCACTTTCACTTCAGTCATTGCTTATTTACATTGTCTATTGTCTTTTGAGGCTCTACTATCATTTTGGTACTTGGAATTGTTATGTGTGTGTGTGTGTTGTTCTTCTTCCGGGTAGGTACACAAGTTACTCTTCTTTGCCTCAATTTCTCAGACATAGGCCTTGTTGACTTAGGTAACCAGTGAGAGGGGGGTATTTCTTAACCATAACCTTATTCTACCCAACCCTTTAGGTCACCGGGGACGCCTTCTTTGGGTTAGAAATTCATCGATCCCTAAAAATGGGGATTTCCCATTGAGGTGACAGTGGTGGGATGTCTTGTTGTTATGCCAATTTCACCCACCTGTCTTGGGCTTTAGGACAAGTACAAATTGTGTGATAACATTTTTGGCACCATTGTCGGGGAGAATCGAGTCAGTTTTCCTCAACAACGAATCTTTGGTGAGATTTTCCCGGATCCCATATCTTACATAGCTTACCTAGCGACTCCACTGGGGATGATTCCCTCTTTTCCTTTGATAATCCTTAAGGGGTTATCTGGCGACTCCACTGACATTTTCCAAGGTGCCACCCTACTCTAAACTTCGTGATATTTTCAAGAAACAAAATCATGGCAACCTGGGAGAAAGTGTATCCTTCTATTGATTTTGAAAGTTTTTAGGGATACCCACATTATTTTGACATACAATGGTTGAACAACTCTCCAAGATTCATAGGTCTGCCCCATAATCATGTTGTAGAGTTCTTGAAGTATATATGTGAGATAAAATTTGGAGGGGAGGATGTTTTCATAAAATTATGTGTACTTTCCTTGCCATCATTTGCACAAGAATGGATCAAGGGTTCTCGTGAACCAAAGGGTATATCCTCTTTCATAGATCTCATCAATAGGTTTCTTGATTTTTCGAGACCAAAGTGCCAAATATGAAGATGTCCTTCGAAATATCACAATATTCCTTGAGTACAAAGCGTTCACCACTAAGATTATAGAAGATCTCATGGGAGTGCACCATGCTCAATACCAAGAACCCTGTGACGTGGGAGAAGAAGTGATTTATGAAGAAGGTTGTCAACCCCTTGGAGAGGAGCAAGAATTATCCCATGATTCTATTGAAGACAATGAAGACTTGATTAAAGAATATGAGGATGAAATGCAGGTGTCTGCTCCTCCATTTGATCAAGTCATCCAAGATTTCATTCCTCCTACACAAGAAGAAGAGAATGTGGTTAGTCGCTTTCCTTTTCAGGCTTTTAATGACACTCTATTCTATGATTCAGAAGGTGAAGAAATAGAGGAACCCTTGGATGCACTAAACCATTCATGTTATAATGAAAGTAATGATGTGGTTCAAAATATTGATGAGTTTATGCATGTTAGGGGACATAAATGGGATGTGATTTGCTATGATGGAGATCCCATTTACGACATTGAAGGTCATTTCCAATTATTTCCTTTGTAACTATCATGTGAGATTGCTACTGATTCTGACATTTGGCAATGAGGAGATGACATAATTACATATGTATTCCAAACACCCAAGGATGACTTAATGTAGTGTTCTCATAATGATTTTTGGTCATACCTTGAACAATTTGATGAACATTATTTTGAGCACTAAGATATATTCTATGGAGAAGAGTTTCAATCACCGTGGTGCTCAGATTTTGATAAGGGTGAGGACATGGTTTGCCTGAAGAATGATACTTGTGATGAGGTTTTCCAACCTCCTTCTTTTCCTTTATATCACTATTCCACGATATGCAGCTAGGAAACATGTTCCTTGCCTCAAGTTTTCTTCAGGGAAAAGTGTTTTCTTATAATTCTAGGATAGATTGAACTTTTTGAGAAGAATTATAGTACCTCGATCTTTTGACCTTTTCCTGAGAAGTTGTGAGTGATCCTATAGATTCTTGTTCATCCCATCTCAGACCTCGGGGAGTGATGAGGTTCAAGATATTCAATATTTTGGGTCTTCTAGTCATCCTCTTGAGTCTTCGCCCCTTCATGAACCTTTTCAAAGATGGATTGAGCATTCTTCTAGAAATGTGAGTTGGCATGATTTTGTCCCTCCTTCCTACCTCCATGAGTTAGATTTTACGAGTAACCATGATATATTGCATGCGCTAACTCGTGTTATTTTTGTGCTTGACTTATCTTTGTTATGGTTTATGATGAAGCATGAAGTTAGACGTTGTAATACAATGATAGCATGGTTGTATTGGTTATATGATTATAACTAGCATTGATACTAACATTTCTTAGTGTAGGTAGGTAGGAATTTGCATCTTACATATCATTGTATATATGTTGCATACTGCATATCATGATAGTATAGTTTGCATTTGGCCAAGATTTATTTTCATCCATGCTCTTGATTTACATGTTCCTTTTTTTGAATATTGCATCATTGCTATATCATATTTACATGCTTTCATTGACATGTTAGAACATAATTTTATTTTCATCATTTACTTTTGGATTTTGATCATTTTTCATAACAATAAGGAGTGATAGCACCACTCTAGGGACACATTTTGCTCGAGTGTGTAGGTACATGCCATACCAGAGATGTTGAGGTTCTCATGCGCTCTATGGTGAGCACATGTCCCCGAGTAGGAGCCTGATGTTACCTCCATATAATAGGGGTAACTATGGAGATCATGTCTTGAGGCCCATAGGTAGCATACATGGAGTGTCGAGAGTCGTATTAACTAGCATATCCCCTCCTATTCATTGATGCACCATCATACATCACTAGCAGCAGAGAAACATCCATCACACAGGCCTGGCCCAGAGGACAATAGGTCTTGCTTCATGAGGTAATAAGTTTGGTATCGTGGTAAGTTTCACCCTAATAATTGAAGCATTTGAACATGTTGCAAAGAATTATTTCTTGATTACAGAAAGTTTTCTTGGAAATTATACTCTTTGTCTTATCTAACCTTGGTGGGTGTCATCATGTATTAGTAAGTTGATCACCCTTGGGAATGGGGTGCTACTGGGGGTTCCTTGAAGAGTCATCGTCCATTCCCGATCATACTTGTCACTTTCCATACTACTTCCCTTTCATATTTTGGGATTTTTGGGTGCACTGAGCCAAGAAGGGATTGTACCTCGTTTCATAGGAAGAAGGGGCTGAAGGCCTAGAGAGGAAAGTAGCTGGAAAAAGATAAAATTCAATCACAAACCTTTGAGATGCTCACCCAAGAGGTCTTGAGAAACAATGAAGCGTTATCTCTCAAAAGAATAAGACCTACAAAAGCAAATCTACATTATATAGATGTCCCACTTGTTGAGGTGTGTACATGCATGCGGTGTCTCTTTCTTTCCATGCATATGGAACTCTATGTACCTCTAGCTTCAAGTGACATTGCGGTACTCTTTTCTTTCTGTGTCTTATAATACCCAATTTTTTTGGACTTTAATAAATTAATGGCAATAAATGGGCTTGGAAATATGTTGCAATGTAAACAAAGGGAAGCAGGCCCTCTACAAAGGCACCCATAAATGAGACAATACGAACCCTTGTATGTCATGAACCCCATGCTCAAAGGCCTTACCCACTCCACCTCACACTCATACATGACTTAGATGGGTTTCTCTCGGAAAAGACCCTTGACTTGAGGATTGATTGATCCAATAGGATGCCTTGACATCCCTCCCACACCTTAATTTGACAAATTGTATAACATATTTGAGCATTTATTTATTTTGAAAAGGGGGTTTTGATGCACATGTTCAAGAGGTTTTATTATTATATGTGGCTTAATTGGCATGATCTCGTGACTTATGAACCCTTGGAGGGCGTATATGTTTTTATTTGCAGGAATTTTCCCAGTGGACATGTATTCATGAGGAGATGACTTGTTCATACCTTCATGAGGGATTTGGAGCCCAAGGATGGATGAAAATCCCCACATATGGGGTAGGATCATGTTGAATTGATTGCACAATGAAGAAAGGGGTCGTTTCCTTTGAAGGCACTCTGACAGGACTAGATGAAGAGTTCCCATCTCCTCCCACCTGGACATTAGCCTTTGGAGGCCTTAGATGTCACCCTAGTAGCCCATGACATCACCTAGGGATAGGGTTTGATATTTGGACATTGATGAGGTTTTGGCACGTGTGGGCGTGACTTAGGGCCTTTGGAGGCCTAGCGCTACATCTTCCTTTCCCAACGTCCCACCTATGGAGCTCAATGTCACCATAGAAGGGCATGATGTCACCCTTTTCAGGGTTATTTTGTAAAAATTGAATTTATTTTAATTTTAATGAGCAAATTGAGAAGTAGGCTCAGAATTGTGAAAAGACACAACTTTTGGATAATAAGGCTAGGATTTCCCATATTAATATGGCTAGCCTAATTCATTTTTTCAATATAACTCACCTCTCATAAGAGGGAGGACTAAAATTTTCTACCTATAGGCATTGTTGGTTGAAACTACTAAGGCACACCACTTCGAGACTTTGTTATGGATGCTTTTTGATGATTTTTGGTGGAAATTTCCGCAACTAGGTGTTTATTGCTTGATTTTTCTTTGTGAAGTAAGTAAAAAGTACAATTTGTCTTCATTCTTTGAATGGTTATGGTATATTTTACTTGTTCATATTTAAAATTATGAAATTGCTTGTTCTTAAACCCTAGGAGAGGGACATAAAGTGTTTTTTCCTCTCTCTAGTATTTTCCATTTGTTAATTGTCAAAAGGATCTTGTCTAGATAGGCTTATAAAGCCCTAAAGTGATATCACTTTAGATGTGTGTTCTAGAACTTATTGAAAATATTTTTTCAAGAGTCTAAGGAGGGAAGGATTTACTAGGGCCTAAGAGTGTTTACTCTCTAGTGAATTCATATTTGAAGACTTGAATGTTGGAGGCCTTGAAGTGCCAACACCTATAGCATTTATTTCTTTGTTCTTTGACCACTATTATCATTTGTTTCTCCAAGATAATTTGTTGTTGTTGTAATTGAATCCATAAGCCCAAAATGCATTGATTGTTGCTTTCTCTTCTAAGGAATTGATCAAACAACTCTTACATTTTATTCTCCTAAGCTCTTACTAACCTTTACTAACTCTAGCTTAGCAAAATTAACTAACAGTCTTGTTGTTGTTACAAATAGATTGCTACATCCATCTAAACCCTTGTAATTGGATGCATACACTTAACTAACATCGACTCAACATACTCATAAATGTCTCTAAGAAAGTGTTAATCAATCTATGGAATAAATGCTAAGTTTTCATTGTACTTTCATGCTATTGTGAGTGGTATTTATTGTGGTTGTTACAAAACATCAATTGTTGTTGTAAACTGAAAATTTGCTACATTTTCACTTCAATCACTGCTTATTTACATTGTCTATTGTCTTTTGAGGCTCTACTATCAATGTGGTACTTGGAATTGTTGTGTGTGTGTGTGTGTGTGTGTGTGTGTGTGTTGTATTGTTCTTGTTCCGGGAAAGTACACAAGTTACTTTTCTTTGCCTCAATTTCTTAGATGTAGACCTTGTTGACTTAGGTGACCAGTGAGAGGGGGGTATTTCTTAACCATAACCTTAGTCTACCCAACCCTTTAGGTCACAGGGGATGCCTCCCTTGGGTTGGACCTTCATCCATCCCTAAAAGTGGGGATTTCTCACTAAGGTGACAATCGTGGGATATCTTGTTGTTACGCCAATTTCACCTAGTTGTCTTGGGCTTTAGGACAAGTACAAATTGTGCGATAACATTTGCCATTGTTATTCTTAAGTTTTTAGATTATATTAGTATTGATTTTCTTCTACAAGTTTATCAAACTCTTTAAGTGGTGTCAGATTGAGGTTATTAGCTTCATGGGAATGCCTTTGTTGCTAGGCTTTAGTTCATTTGATGAAAAGCAAGAGTATCTTGGGTCTGTTATAAACCTATGCTTGAGTCGAAGCTTTGCATAGTGAATCTTGTGTAAAGAAAATGGCAAGTAGTTCAGGAATAAAAAAAATAGAAATTTAACAGCCAGAGCTTTGAGTTATAGATGCTAAATATGGAATATATTATTGTGGATAGAGAACAACATCTTGATGTGGATCTAGCTACAAAACCTACTAATATGTCGAAAGAAGAATGGGAAAAGATGGAAAGAAAGGTGAGAAGTATGATTTGACGCTTCCTCTTAGATTCGATGTTGTTGAATGTCTCTATAGAAGACACTGCAAAGAAGTTGTGGGAAAAGTTAGGGAATTTGTATAGTCAAAATCCCTATTAAGAGAATTGTTTCTTAAAAATAAATTATCATCTTAGAATGGAAGATGGAGACTCTATAACAACGCATCTAAATTCCTTTGATACTTTAGTAAAGCAACTTGTATTTGTTGATATTAAGATGGAGGAAGAATATAAGTGTATTGCCTTGTTATTTTCTCTATCAAACTCTAGGGATAGTATGGTTGTATCAATTAGTGGGACCATTCAATCCACATTAAATTTTCAGGATGTAGTTGCACCCTTGTTATAAGAGGAAACGAGGAGAAATTCCATGGAGGGTGTGGTCAAGGATGTTTTATCTGTAAGAGGTCGCTCCCGAGAGAGAAAAAATAAGACTTCAGGGGCCAGATCTAAATCTAGAGGTAGATCTAAGTCTCCAAGATAATATTTAACGAAATGCTGGAAATTTCGTAAAGTTTGGCATTATAAGAAAGATTGCAGATCTAAGAATGTTGATAAAGGTAAGAGATCTAATGATGATTCTTCCATAGAAACAAAAATCTCCATGGCAGAAGGAGGTGATGTTTACCTAACATCTATAGGTACACATATAGACCATGATGTATGGTTGATCAACTTGGGTGATTCATTTCATGTGACCCCTCACAAGGAGTGTCTTTGTGAATATGAAGAGTACAACGGAGGTGATGTTTTCCTACGAGATGACTCAACAACCAAAATCATAGGACACAAAAGGGTCAAGTTATTGCTCAAAGATGGAAGGGTTAGAATTTCCCTCGGGTTCTACACATTCAAGATCTAGCCAGAAACATGATGACATAAGTAAGATGGGTGATGCAAATGTGCATATTTCATTTGAAAAGGACACATGTAATATGGTTCAAGGAGAAATGGTGTTGATTAGGGGAGCTTATATTGGAACTCTATACAAGTTGTTGGGAAGCACTTTTAATGTTATTATTCCTAAGAATAGCAATGAAGAAGACATGACCCCTACTATACTTGGAGAGAAGATCATGATATGGCATCAAAGACTAGGACATAACAAAGAGAAAGGGATTTGAGCATTACATGGTAAAGGTATGGTTGAAGGTATGTGTGATTGCTCATCATATTTTTATTTCTGTGAACATAACTGGGTGATATTCCCATTTGGTCTTGTTAACCCTTGGTCGAGGGAAAGTACAGAGATTGGTTATGTAGTGGTTTTGCTTCAGTGGCAGAGTCGGCTCAGTTCTTCATAGTTCTGAGAGACAGATTGTTTCTTTCAGCCATTTCCCTATTTTTAGGAGTTCCCTATTTTTTTAGGAACTTCCTCTTTTTTAGGAGGCAGTGTCCAGGGACCCAAATGAAATGTTTGAGTACATAGGATTGTTCTTGGTTGCATTATGAAGCCAGTGAACCCTTTTTGAGATGTCATCTAAATACTTTCACTGATTTCTTGAACAACAAGCATGAAAATGCATGTTTTTCGTCTTAGGAGACTTCATGATTGGTTGCACTGGAGGGTTGACTATGTTGATCTTTCCCGTCTAACTGATCACTTGGCTACATGGTTACATTGATAACTGATCACTTGGTTGCATGGTTACATTGATAACTGATCACTTGGTTTCACGGTTACATTGATCATATGAGTATGTTGATCATGGCAGCTTGGAGAAATTTCCAGTGAGGATTTGATCCTCAAAATAAATAAATAAAGTTGTAAATAAAGAAGCAGAAATTTCTTTCCTTTTTTAGGGGTTTTAAGGCTTAGTTACCTTCTTCTTCTTTTTTCGTTTTTCCAATCATTTTCAGATATGTAACTTCCTATTTTTTTTCTTTATACCATAAGTTTTTACTATTTTTGTTGCCCATATTTTTCATTTGTTTTGTTACCATTTCAGTCCAAGCTCATCTTTTGTTGATTTGTCTTTATTCATGTCAATTTTAGTTTTCCTTTTGCATAAATAAGTGCCTCGTGATGGGTTGTTTTTCCTCCTAGTAGTTTGTTGTCCAATTTTTCCAGCCATAAGTATAAAAGTCAAGTCTTGTTGAGGAATGTATCCATTTGCCACACAATTTTTCCTACAGAGTGAGTTTGTATTAGGGTCATTTCAGTTGTCTCCACACGATTTTTGAGCTTGTTGTCGTCCTAATACACACTTGCAAATGTGAGCAAAGTCCAACTCACTTAGTGTGTCCTTGGAGGCACAATGCCTAGGTTCTCAGTCCACACTGTCACCTTGACTGGAACCTCTTCCTTCTAGGCTTACTCCTAGGGAAGCCAAGGGGGGTAGACCCTAGTTACTAGATTGGATTAAACGTTTATGTTCTAGGAGTTGGTTTTAATTTGTTAAAGGATAAGGGGGGAAACTAGCCTAAGATGCTAAGGCAGCAAGTGCAAAGTGCAAGTTATTCTAAATGACAATCAACCCTTTCCCTAAGTCAACTATGACTAGTGGCTAAGGTTGGGCAATGGGGTCAACTAAATTTGAGGGTGGTTGATTACAAAAGGTTACAAGTAAAATGTTTTGAAACTACCCACAATCTAACATACAATTACTTACATAAAAAATTGAAGATGTACAATGATTACACAAGATACAATAGATACAAATCAACAAGATATAGGTGATGCCCAAAATGTGAAAGCTAAAAGATATTCAATTCATAAACAATCACATAAGCCAAGCATGCCCCAATAGCACTTACTCTATTGGACTGCTTTTCAATGGAAACCATAAAAGCACTCAAGACTCAAGAAGGTGATGCCTCCCCAAGTGGGATACTCAACCCCTTCTTGAATCACACCACAAAAGCAAATAAACCAAAAGATATAATAATGTTTAACTCATATGCTCATAAAGACATGAAACATTAAAGACATAAACCATGTAGTTGCAATCAGGAATATAAGCATGAAATTATTATCAATGTGTGTTCCTACACATACATCTAAAGCCCCCAAACACACAAGGATTTTCTATGCAACTAGATGTTTAAGGAGTTTCTTACAAGTTGGATAAATTTTATTTCTCTCCCCCTAAACTATGTTGGGGCTTTAAGCTTCCTCCTCCGTTGGCCAAATGCTTGCCAGGTGCTCAAGATAGTAAGGCAACGAGGCCCACCCTAGCTTCCCAGGTCATCCCTGACAGTAAGAGTACTTCTCGGAAATGATCCCCTTAAGGATCACGGGACGGTCCCCCGCCACTTCCTTCCGTTGTTTTCCTCAAACCCGTTTTAGATGGTGGAGATGGCTGAATAAAGCTATCCTAAGTGTCTAAAATGTTATTATGACCCTCGGGTGGGTCTTTAGGTGTGTTTGGTTGATTTTAGGAGTGTTTTAGATGCTTAAAAATTACGTTTTTACCCAAAACCGAAACTGAAATGCTTGTATGAATGTGCTTGCAAGATGTAAATAAAATGACCATAAACACATGTAAAGCATCAATTGAAAGTTGCAAGATACATGTCATTCATTTACTTAGCCACATGTGAAGATAAAACTTGAAATAAAAAAGCAAGTAAATGACAAGAACAACTTGTCAACAAGTATAGCAAAATGAGACAAAATGAGATCACTTAACCATGTGAAATGAGATCACTTAACCATGTGTGTTATTGCTTATGAAAGATATGTTAAGTGAAAGAAAGCTTGTTGAAAAGATAAATGATAGTGAAACTTTAAGATCTTAGATTACTCATCCACATATATGTTAACCATTGAAATGATAGACTTGAAATGAAAACTTGAGCAAAGTGAAAGATCTAGATGCTAACTTATTCACATATGCTTGAGAAAGAGAGATGAAATAATGATTTAAGAAACTAGACAAGCTATATCATTTAAGAAAAAATTAAAGCATTAAACCATGAAATATAGATAAGCATATGAAGTAAAATAACTTGAAAGAAAGGAAATATAGATGTGATGACTACTCTAGAATATTTTAAACCATCATAACACATGGATCATCAACATCAACAATTTTCCTTTAAGCCTCACGATTTTGGGGATTACTCTCCCAAGGTGTAGGCAACTAACTTAGAGAAAAAAAACTTAGAAACTTGAAAACCACTCACAATGGCCAAGGTGGAGGCAAGCCTACCATTTTTGGCCAAAGAGGGTTGTAAACAAATAGACAAGATTATTATTATTAAGAGGCCACACTACCTTGCCTTGTGGACAAGAGGGGCCAAACAAATGAAAGAAAAATAACTTGAAGAAAACAAACTAGTCTAGCCCAACAATATTGGGGGGTTGTCTAGGCCAATCACACACCCAAGGTGTAGGCAATGTATTGTTAGTTTAAAATGATACAAAAGAATAATGAAATAGAAGAAAAACAATGGAATTTACAAGAGGCAAGGTAAGAGATTCGTTACCCAACCAAGGAAGCTCTTGGGGATGTCTTGAGGAAGAATTTTGGGAAGCGTTTCCCCTTGTTTCTAGTAAGAACTTGCAAAAACCAGCAAGCAAAAGCTTGCTGGAAATGCTGCAAAACACACACAAAGTTAAAGAAATTTTTTGTTTTTTATGCAGAAATTTTCCACATGAAAGATCCAAGTAACAAAGTTGAAATATATGAAAATTTGTGACCTATCTAAGAGGGTTAGCAAACTGAAATATATAATGTAGTGCAGCAGAAATATAAAACCAAATAAACTTGGAGTTTGAGTAGGAGTTAAGAGAAGACTCGGGCTTAAGGCTTTCCCAATAATCCCTTGAAGTGAACCTACAAAACTTGAGACAAGGGTGAGCCAAGAATAGATATTATGAATGGATAAGCTAACTACTTGAAATACTTCTAAGAAACTAGCTACCCAACACAAATAAATCAGCAAGAATACTCTTTGCTAATCTACCCAAATGAAATACTTCATTCAAGATCTACCCAACCAAACCACATGAACTCAAATCCCTCAATATCACCTCATATGAAGAATGCAACCAGAATACTCTTGGTGATCCAAAAATCCTCCAAAGATTTATTAATCCAATGTGAGAGTGTTGCAGCAACAAGTTGCTCCAAAACTCTCAAGAGCAATGACTGAAATGGCAAAATGGCAAGAGCAAGAGAATGGGAGTGAAGTGAAATTCCAGTATAGTAACACTAGCTCAAAGAATGGTGAGTTGGGAGTGAGGAGAGGGATCTATTTATACTTGGAGAGGCAAACCTACCTCTCTTGTATCAATGCCAAGTGTCCAACACCAAGCATAAGAGTAGATCTCAAGGCTAGGGCACACCATATAGGGTTTGAAAGCTAGATCTAGGGTGTAGAAAAAAGTAGGAGGTGTTGGGATCAAGCAAAGAGGTGTGCGAGGCCTTTGGATTGATTCCAAGGAAGGTGAGAGGTCTCAAATAATTTTTTTAAAATCATTTGTGGAGTTTCTAGAAGAGGGGGGCATAACTCCTCTTGGAGGGGGCAAAAAAAGGGTGAAAATGAAGGAATGGAGGGGGGTTAATGAGAAAAAAGGAGTGAGATCATCCTAGGAGGTGATGTGGGGGTCAAAGGGAGTCATAAATTATAAGAGGGGGGCCCAAATAAGTCACAACAACCTCCACCAAGGAAAAACGTCAATCCCCCTAGGGGGCCATGATTTTTTAGTGTAGAAGGTGGGTAAGGGGTTAGAATAGGTTGGAAAAGGTTGGGAGGGTTAGGGAAAGTCTAATATTTCTCTTTTCCACCTTCAAACTAATCCATTAACTCTTTTTTACAAAAATTACAAAAATGACTTAGCAATTAAAATTGTTATTTTGACTGACTTTGACTCCGGGTGGACAAATGCATAGCAAACTTTGTCTGACTGAGCTTAAACTTGGTCTATGGGTGTAGGGGGTGCCATTCCATTTATTTTGAGCACAAATACCCCTATCAAAAGCCCAAAGACCCAGTTTTTAAAATATTTGCTCAAAAACATTTAATTAATTAAATAATTAAAATTCCAACCTTAGGAAAATT
>JZKD02S1035852.1:51533-77096 GCA_000966675.3 Picea glauca | reverse complement strand
GCTTTCATATATATATCAAGAATTCATTCATAGGAAGCTCCAAATTCCAAATTTTCCAGCTACAACTGGAAGGAGGCTCCAACCCCCTATTCTCGGACTCCAACCAGAAGGAAGCTACAACTCCATGAATTCTCTGGCTCCAACTAGAAGGAGGCTACAACCCCCTGGTATCTTCGACTCCAACCAGAGGGTGGCTACAACCACCTAGTTCTCAGGCTCCAACCTGAAGGAAGCTCCAACTCCCTGATTCTACGGCTCCAACTGGAAGGAGCCTACAACCCCCTTTCCTTACCCCATCATGATGCCCTGAAGTATAAGTGTAGACCAACTATCACTACCACAATCACTGCCACTATCACATTAACCTGTAACTTGTCAACCTCTCATTGTATCCAACCTGCCTCTGTCAACTTGTCCAACCTGTCAGTGTCACCGATACTCAACCAAATCCTCTCACATGGATAATATACCAAGGACACCTCTCAACTAGATGTTCAACATCACCAACACATGCCTCTACCAAGCATGTACCAAAATCACCAATATACCAGCAACCTATACCATACCAAGCATCAACCATGTACCACAACTTGTATCACAACAAGTGCATCAACCATGCACCAACACCTGCACCAAACCATGCACCAACACCTGGACCAAATCGTGCATCAACCATGCACCAACACGTGTACCAAATTCCTCAACCATCAACCATGTATACCAAGTACCAATCATGTATCATACCATTTATCAACCATGTACATCAATTATGTACATGAAAATCAACACCATACCATGTGGCAACCATGCACATCAACCATATACCATGTCATGTATCATATACTATAGACCATATACCATATCCCTCTCAATAATTCCATGTACCATAAGATAAGCCTCATGTATATGTCAGTATCACAAAGATGTGCCTCTCACAATGAACCATAACAACCATATACCAAGTACCAAGATTATGTCTCAAGCATGTAACAATGTCAGCTTAACCATATGAAAACATGTACCATCAAGGGCCTCCAAGACATGCCCTAAGCATGTGCCATACCATCCAAGACACAAGCCTCAAACAAATACATAAAATACATACCTTTGCTCATGAAGACCTAAAGCATATCATTTCAGACTGTTATGTACCATCACACCTTGTCGCAACTCAACCGTACCTTCTTTTTCAAACTTTTCCTTAGATACAAGACTTGTCCTCTAGAAGCATGTATGTGTACGCGACCGGTCTTCTTGCAGCCTATGCATGTGCGTGACCTATCCTCTAGCAGCATGCGTACAACCTCAAAAAACTAGGGTTACCTATTTTCTGCATCTCTGAAACTTTCGGCCCTTCAGACCTTCGTTGCCTCAGAAAAAATGTTGCCACTTCAACCTCAGATTCACTTGTAGATTTACCAAAAGATAGACCATAGCACTCATAAGATAGATATTCAATGTAAGTGTGTGTGTACAAATGAGAGACTCTTTGAGGTGTATTTATACTTGTGCTAGGTAACCTCTTTCTTAATTTTAGGGGTTTCTTGTTAAAACAACTTTACCCTTTGACCAAGGCTTGTAACCAACTAGGGGCTTCTTGAACACTCTTCTGGACCTCCAACTTTACAAGGCCATATCTCTCTAACCATGAAGAACCACATGGCATTCCACATATCACCAAAAATGACACGACGTGTACTATCCATATATGATAGTCTTACCTGTAATTTCATTGTCCTTCATGTCCATATTCTTTAATCAAATTTGGGTCCCATAACCACACCTTCGAGGTTACAAGTAGACTACATCAAATGTACCCAACTAACTCACCATCAATATCGATCATACAAATGTCAATAAATTTTCCAACATCTATGTACCTCTCCAAGGGTTGACATCAATCTTTAAGATCACTCTCCAAAGGTTGACATCAATGATAACCAATTGTCTAATATTATGGGCATCTGACTAGGAAACCTTTTCCTAGGTGTCAACTTCGACTCATTTCCACTGGGAATGATGTACATATTTGATGGTCACGAGTAGGAGAGTTGGATGAGACCCCCAGTTTTCAGCAGATCAGTAGAGGGTGGCCATGTATGCATTTGGCTCCATTTTCCATTTTGATAGGCATTTTGGTATCACATGTTATATTTGGGGGGCATACATCCTTATATGCAAGCATTTCTTCATCATAGAGGACCTCGGAAATTACAGATTCAGATATTACACAAGTTCTAAAAATCCCACATGAGGATCTCATCCCCTTGAGTCGTCATTGTTAACCCTTGGATTTTCTCACTTGGAAATCCTGGTGTTAGGAGCCAGTATTATCTTCATCTACTGACATTTAGGATTTTCATCAGAGACAACATTTGATCAGACCGAGGTTGTTTCTCATCGAGGGTAGGTACAAATATTGGTTATGTAGTGGTTTTGCTTCAGTGACAGAGTCAACTCAGTTCTTCATGGTTCAAAGAGAGAGATTGTTTCTTTCAACCCTTTCCCTATTTCTAGGAGTTTCCTATTTTTTTAGGAACTTTCTATTTTTAGGAGGCGATGTCCAAAGACCCACATGACATTTTTGAGTACATAGTATTGTTCTTGGTTGCATTATGAAGCCAGTGAACCCTTTCCGAGATGTCGTATGAATATTTTTTATTTTTAGCAGACAAAGATCGGGAGGTCAAATTGTGATTCTGATTGCAATTTTGGATTCCTTATGAAAAATCGAATTTGATGAGTATATATACATTGACTTCCAAGGAATTTCTATTTTTAGTAGTGTCTATTTTTAAACATGCTATTTTTGGCAATGCTCTCTTGATGTTCCAAGACACATTTCTGACATTTCTGAAATTTTAGGGAAACTGCTATTTTTGGCATGTCTATTTTTGGCAATCTATTTTTAGTAGGAAATGACACATGGCAGTTTCCAGAAATGACATGACAGTTGGTTGGAAGTTTGGATGATTTGGCGTCCACATTAGATAGATGAGTCATAATGAGAGGAGGGAAGCCTACCTTTTTTCTCTCCATCCTTAATTCTCTCACCCACCAAAATCCCTATATTATCTCCCTAATTTCCATCTCCCTATATTCTCTCCCTAATTTCCCAATCCCTTTTTTCTCTCCCTATATTCTCTCCCATTTCCCTCTTTCTCTCAATTTGTCCCACATATCAAGGGGCCTAAATTTCCTCAACCACTTCCACAAATCTATCCCTAATTTCCCTCTCCCTATATTCTCTCCCTAATTTCCCAATTCATATTTTCTCTCCCTAATTTCCCAATCCCTATTTTCTCTCCCTAACTTCTCTCTCATTTCCCCCTCTTGACTCATTTATCTATATAATCAAGTGCACTTCATTGTACAAGGGTTGGAAATTCTACTTCAGTAGCTCTCATATTCTTCTTCTAGCTTTCTATTTGTATGCAGGGATCACTACTACACCAATTTCTATACTTGTTTTTGTTAGATGTTGAGCTTGATTTCTTATGCGGATTAATTCTTTTATTTTCTTCAACACTTTGATTCTAGATTAATACACTTCAACAATACCAAATCAAAATCGAATAGCAATAAATATGTAGATAAGTAAGCATGCACATCAACAACACATATACCCTAGGGAAACCCTGTACGGGGAGAAAAACCCCAGCAAACGATATTCCTTTATTGCATTAATAATGTAAGATCACTTACAAATATCCACCATGAATGTTATGTTGTTAAAGATCTTTCCAAGATGAGTCTGACCTAACAAAGACCTAAAAGACCTCGTTGAAATACACCTCTGATATGCTACCTCTATTGTTGATATACAACACTGATATGTTGCCCCTTTATCACTGATATGAGCCTCTATTGCTTCACCCTTAACCTGCATATCAAAAATGTGTTGAAGAGAGGGGCCAACCTCTGCTTATATAGGTTGAAGAGGAGAGACTCGAAATAGTAACATGTTTGCACGAGTTAATCATAACTCAGCTTCATACTTTAGTTCGAACATAGAACTAGACTTGAGACTGGTTACAACTCAGCATTACACTTTAGTTTGAAAATAGAACTAGACTTGAGACTGGTATGCTTTAGTTCGAAAATAGAACTAGACTTGAGACTTCAGTTACAACTCAGCATTACACTTTAGTTCAAAAATAGAACTAGACTTGGGACTTCAGTTACAACTCAACATTACACTTTAGTTCAAAAATAGAACTAGACTTAAGACTTCAGTTACAACTCAACATTACACTTTAGTTCAAAAACAGAACTAGACTTAAGAATTCAGTTACAACTCAAGATTACACTTTAGTTCTAAAATAGAACTAGACTTAAGACTTCAGTTACAACTTGACTCTTTACAAAGCAATTCGAAATTCTCTTCATGGTGGATAATGTTACACGTGCCAACACACTAGATCAATACATTTATATCATTTTCAATATTAAGAATATCGTTTGTTTCTAGCTCATAGGAATTTTATATTCAACATAACTTTTGCTATATGCCTTGACTTTTTCTCATGGCTCACAAGGTTCGACTAGGCTCACAGAGGTTGTATGTTCCCCCTGACTTTTGCACTAGTCTGTCTATGCTCACAGAGGTTGTACATTCCCTCTAACTTTTGTACTAGATTTTCTATGCTCACAGAGGTTGTGCATTCCCCCTGACTTTTGCATTAGACTCACATAACATCTCGTTCGTCCTGACTTTTGGTTTGACTCACAAAGGTTGTATGTTCCCCCTGGATTTTGTCAATACCTCACAAGACTGGTTGATTCTCCAAATATCCTTGGCTAGCCTCAAGGTGGCCCATATGGTCTATCATTGGAGAATGATTGTTGATGCTGCCAAATTTAACAGTTTTCATAGTGCAATAAGCCTCTAAGCACTTGCAGAAATAAAGTTTTGATGTGCTTGTATCGAGCCTTCTTTTCTTGTTGGTGTACATGGTTGTGAAATGTTTATTTTCAAAAGTTTCTAACATATCATTTGGGCAATTGTCTGTTGTTTGGTATCTTTTTCTGTACATTTTCTTTGTTGATTTATGAGCTAATGAACTAAGGATTCCACCAAAAACACTTACAATTTTAATTTTTTGAATTTGGTTGTCTAAAAAACAACCATAATCCTCTTGCTTTTGTCGTTGTTATATTGTATTTGTTGTTGTCATTTTGTCTTGTTTTTCATATTTACAAGTAGCAGACAACAAGCATAGAGGCTAGGGACATCCCCTATGGTTGGAATGCACCAGCCCAAAAGGAGAGGAATTTGTCAGTGACTTTTAGGGAAAATTTTCCTACAATTAACCTCTTGTATGTATAATATTCTAAGTTATTTCATATCTGATTTTGAGTGCTAATAGTGGATTTTTTAGTCATTTCCAAATCTGATCTAAGGTGTAGAAAATTGTGTTAACAAATTGGCATCATTGTCAGGGAACCTCGTCGTCATTCCTTGGCTATTAAACGACATTGGTGAGCATTTTTAATTTTTATTTTATTTTTAAACGCACGTGGCGACTCCACGTTTAACAAGGTCGGATTCATTGGGGAAATTAAGGAAAATCACTCAAAATCGATCCAACACAAGGCAGTGTTTCGAGCCTTAGTGAACCTGAACATCCACTTTGGGACACAAGGTTGGATTACCACTCAAAAATGTCCATGGCAAACTCCATTGCCAAGATATCATGATAAATCATGGATGTTAAATACTTTCAGTGGCCGAATGGTCTTCTTTGGGATTACAGTCACATTAAAACGGGGGGAAATGAAGACATTTATGTCTTCCATGCCATATTCGTCGATGCATATAATAAGTTCCCCCCTAAACACCAACAAAGAAACATTATGGTGAATTATGCCTTTGCCTTTGACCCAGAGTTTTGTAATCTCTTTTGTGTTGAGCGACCAACAAATTTAGAGAAAGCTTTCTTGGTTGCTCAAGGAGTTGAAGAATTCCTTACGGTTGCCCGAAGATCGCAAGAACATCTTGTTGTGAAAGATGGATGGGATGATGATGAAACATGCTTGGGTGATCATGAACCAGTAGTTGTAGAGCCTGAGTCATATATAGAGCTCCATGAGGATGAGATTGAAGAGCTAATTTTACAAGAGGGTTATGTGATACCTTCCAATGATAATAATCAAATTCAAGGGAAAGAACAACAAGTCAACCATATAGAATTGAATCAGGAAACTTTGTCATTGCATATTCCAAAAGTGGTTTAGGAGCAATTTCATCATACACCATTGCAGCAAGGGGATCAACCTTTGGTTCAACAAGAAGATGATCCTTCTCAGAATCTACCCATGAGTCTGTAATACAAGTTTATTCTTCAAGAGGATCCTCTGCCTGATCATTGCTTGGATATCATGATTTATCATGATCCAATAGAGCTAAGGATGATGGAGGTTTTTCAATGGTTAGAAACGGAGTCTTGGCTCTCACACCTTCGTGTTCGTTATGGTTGATGTAACAAATGCCAAGTTTAAATCAACATATTTCATTGATTTCTTGAGCAACAAGTATGAAAATGCATGTTTCTGTTTTAGGAGACTTCATTATTGGTTGCACTAGAGGGTTGAATATGTTGATCTTTTCCTTCTAACTAATCACTTGGCTGCATGGTTACATTGGCCATATGATTATGTTGATCATGGAAAATTGGAGAAATTTCCAGTGAGGATTTGATCCTTGGAATAAAGAAATAAAGTTGTAAATAAAGAAGAAGAAATTTCATGTCTTTTTGGGGGGGGGTTGGGCTTAGTTACCTTTCTGTTTTTTGTATTTTCAGACGTTTTAAGATCTGTAACTTGTTGTTTTTTTCTTTATAACATAAGTTTTTAGTCATTTTGTTGCCCAGATTTTTCATTTGTTTTGTTACCATTTCAGTCCCAGCTCATTTTTTGTTGATTTGTCTTCATTTCTATCAAATTTAGTTTACTTTTTGCATAAATAAGTGCCTCGTGAGGGGTTGTTTTTCCTCTTAGCAATTTGTTGTACAGTTTTTCCGGCCATAAGTCTGAAAGACATGTCTTGTTGAGGGATGCATCATTTTTACACATAATTTTTCCTATAGAGTCAGTTTGGATGAGGGTCATTTCAGTTGTCTCCAGACGATTTTTGAGCCTTCAAGATGGGTAGAACAGAAGAGACATAGGGGTATCTTGAATAAGTTTGATGTCTGTATATTCATCTTCCTTATTGTTTTTATCGTCTTGAGTTGGTGGTTCCCCTCATCCAACACTAGGGATATGGTACCTTTGTTTATCTTGTTTTTTCCTTTATTTGCTTCGTGAAGGGGGGGAGGAAATAATCATTGTCTATTCTCCTTATAGTTCACTTGCCATCAATTATGACACGTTATCTAGGGGTGGACTGGAAGTAGAGTACCTTGATGGTCATTAGCTCCATTAGAGTCCATCTCGAACCTGACAAGGCTGAGCATCATTGGGCCTTGATTGGGTGATCTTTTTCAGTGTTCGACATCAACACATTTTTCACATTGATGGGTTCTACTCATAACTTAGGGGCCATTAAAATCATTGGTGGGTACCTTCTTTCCTAGTAGGTGTTTACATTGTGGGCATCTAACTAGGCAACCCTTTCCCATGTGTCAACTTCGACTCATTTTCCACTGGTGTTATCACTCTGTAATTTCTCGGGCTGAAGAAGAAATGGGCAGAGGTAACTACAAAACCACTCTGGAGTCAAGGATATATCCCTCCAAGACTTAGAGAGGGATCTCTCTGTATGATTTAGCTTTGTTTGGATTAGAATGTTAGGCTAGTTAGAAAGTACAGGGTTGTTTGTTTGTTTTGAATTGTTTGGTTGGAACAAGGGAAAATGGAGTCATAGTTCAGAAAAGATCAAAAACGATGTCTTAAGAAGTTAATATTGTAGGGCATGGTAGGCAAATTCACTGGATCTTCAAGATTTAATGCATGGAAAAGATGCAACACGTAAAGAAATCCAATTAAAAATAGAGCAACTATGAATTACGCGGTTAATCTTCAGTGGAAAACACATAAATTATTCCAAGCAAGTGACAAAGGGTACATTTAAACCAGTTATATCCTTTTATCTCCTTAAAATCATTCAGAATGTAGAAAACAGTATCATAAACAGAAGAAAACAATTAACATGGAGATTACTTCACATATGAAACTGACACAAGAATCCTATAATGTTGCAACTGTATTACTGAAATTTGATCCATGGAGACTCTGTGAGCTGCTTTACAAAATTAGTTCCATCCTTCAAAAAGGTGCCAATTGATCCCCCTACAATACTCTGAAATCAGAAGAATTTATAAGTTATCTACATTGTTCATGTCATTAATGGCCAGGATATAAATTAGGAAAATTTAAACTAACTATATCTTTAATTATAATAATATAGAGATCATGCTGATCTACTTGGATTTCTGGTGTTTGATTTGATGGAGGTTGTTCATGATCTGTCTTCACTTCTGTTGTGTTGTTGGTCTTTTGTTGTTGACTGTGGCCACCTCTGACAGAATCGAGCAATGGAATCTGGAGACAATTGATTGCATTTCGATCTTCTTTTACCAGGTATATTGAAGCCTCTGACACCTTGTATATTTTCCTTCATGAACTTTGTTGCCATCAGTTTCATTGAGTAGATTTGCCTCCCGAAATTTTGAAGACATAGGGTCCAAGGAAGTCTTTGATTCTCTCAATCTGAGATAGTTTTGTAAAATATGGGGGAGATTTTGATTATAATCTTGTTTAGAGAAAAAACCTTTCTCAGTTTTTTGAAATTCCTCTCCATCTGTCCGGGATCTGGGTTTCAAAAAGATGTCTCAAACAAGAAAATCTGGAATCTCGAAAAATAGGGCTCAAAGATTCTCTTGATTCTCCCCAACCATGGCACCTGTGCAAAATATGAGAGAGGTTATTTAACTTCATCCCGTTGCAGAGAAAAACCTCTTTCGGTTTTTCAAAATGAGCCCTAGTTTGCCCGAAATCCACCTCGGAAGACAACTGGTCAAAACCTTGCAAAAACGTTTTTTTGGGGGAAAGGTGGTTTTCCGGAGGGGGTAGGTGGTGTTGGCACAGGGGCAGACCTAGGGTTCAATGCTACAACAACGCACCAAAAAAACCCTAACTACTGGCCCTTTCGGCAACACCTACGAAGCAGGTGAAGTCTCACTCGAGGTAGAGGCAGGGGGGGGTGCAAGACTCCAATGTCTGCAACCTTAGTTGGGACACAGATCTATGATTATAACACCTTAACAGAGCACTTAGTTATTACAGTTCGTTAATGTTCATCTTAGTTCACAGAGTAGATAAACCCTAACAACAGATCAACGCAGTATTCGCACAGATCCAATAGATTCAAGCACTAAGCATACAAGTAGAGATCAGATCTAGCATTCATTCACATTATTTAGCACTAAACTATCATATCAGATTCATATATCATCTAACATCGCACTAAGCATTGAATCAAAAGAACAACCAAAAGCAAAAAGCATTCACAACATAGGGTATACGTGGTTCACCCCCACCCTGGGGCTACGTCCACCAACTCTTCATCTTCTTTATTAGCTTCTTTCAATCTTCTTACATGCACAGAGCCTCGAGATCAACTTCATAGAGGATAGGAGATATGCACACTCTCTGCTAGATCCTCCTTCCCCAAGCTAGGTTACAGCACAAATCCTACATATAGTCTCTTACAATCACTTGCACTCAGCTTTGCAAGCCTCACATAGCATGCACAATGCACTTAGAACTATTACTTGCACTCAACACAACTTACGACTGACTAGTCATTCGCACTAGGCCGTCTTACATCGCCTAGAATTCTATTTATACATTACAAAATTGTGCCTAAACATGGGTAAACCCATGGGCCAACATTCCCATACCCGTTACATAAGCTCAAAACCCAAAAATCCCTAAAAAGGGGTCGAGATCCTGCGATCTCTGCTTCGTCTTGCGCTCTGCCTTAGACAGCCTGTCAAGAATCCCAAAAATAGGTCAAACATGACCTAGGATCCTCAAAACTTGGTCAAGGGCCAACAAGCTCCCAACACTCACTTGTGACTCATCTCGAGTCACTTTGATCTGGGTAGCTCTGCTTCAAAAGCCTCGAGCTTGGCTCGAGCTGCTTTGACTTCTTGTTGTGCCATGGCCTCCTGCTCAGCGAACTCTTGGATAACAGCTTCGTTGACAGGTCTCTGTTAAAGAGAAATCCCCTCCGGACAAGTGGACTCTCTCTTGGATCTAGACCCCTACAACCAAGACAAAAAAGTGATATTATGGACACTGACTTTCCTTTTCATGAAGAGAAACTATCAAAGAAGAAGAAGGAAGAATAGTAAATACCTTTTTACCGATGTTTGTCCTTGCTCCATCCGGGCTGATCTTGATCTCCAAGTTCTTCAGAAGGTCCTGCAATACAATGAGCAACAACAACGAAACTTCCTATTCTAACATGATTAGCTTCATAATGGATCTATGAAAGAAACAAGTTTATGAAACATACACAAACTTTAAAGGAAACAGGCCAAGAATATATTTATATTAATGAGAACAAAGTGGTGCTTACAGCCATGGATGTAGGTGCAACAACTTCACCAAGCTCCCTTTGTCCAGACCCTTGCGTGAGTAATCCACACACAGAATGCTAATGTTGATATCTCCCTTATAAGATCATAAGTTAGATGCTTCACAATGTCTCCATCCCCCTTCCTTATGAGATCATAAGTTGGGTGCTTCTCCCTTTCTTTATCCCTTTCACCATGAGAAGGCCTCCTTATATAGGCTTGGAGAGGCCTAACCACTTGAGAGATCTTTTGGATAAGTTGAGATTCTTCTCCTTCAGTTGAGGATCTTCCCTAAGATCATGCCTTGACCTCATATTCGAATCCAACCACCTCCAGATATAAAGGGGATTCTTTGTTGATTTCCCTCAACTGACCAAAAATTGCTCAAAAAGGGTAGCGTTCCCCCAAAAGGGTTCGCAAAGCATTGCAACTCTCCCCCAAAGAGGGTTAGGGAGTGTTGGCGCTCCCTGAAAGTGGGTAGGGGAGCGTTGCCCTCCAAAAATCATTTTTAAGTGGGTTTTTTAGTTGCAAAAGACTTGTACTCTTCATTAAATGATTTATCTTCCTTAAACTAGTCTTTGAAGGTGTCATAAGTGTCATTGTGGTGTCGGTAGGGACATGACATAAGCAAGATGACATTATGATGTTTGCGACACTGCAACATTCGACACTCATGACAAAAGTGTGACACTTGCGACACTTGAGGTAAAAGTGCGACACTTATAATGACGACAGTAAGTCACCATTAAAGTGAGTAATTTTGAGGTGTAACAGATTGCCCCCCAAAGTATGAAGTTAGAATATGAGAACTCATGACTGAAGTACTTTGTAGACTTTTTCAAGCAAGGGTACGGACGCAGAGAACTCGATAGAAGCTGCACACAACCATCAAACAAATATTATGACTTGTTTCAAACCCAAGGCAGGCATACCTATGCTTGAGTGATAAAGACTTTCAAGGTATGGTCGCCATAAAATACACTATGGATCCATAATCATATTGAAAAAATGGTATAGCCACTGAAGATACAATGTGGATCTATACTCCTATGACCTGAACTTGATCGTAGCCACAAAGGATACATAGTGGATCTATGAGACGACAAGACATAGCCACAGACCAATACAAAGTGGATCTATGTGACAGTATATGTGTCAATGTTCAAGAGAAACTTTGTCGCAACCTGGGAAAAGTATATATCAAAGTGATTACTCAACCCAGGGTCTTCTTACCGATCCCGATGTAGTACGAATCTAACCATGCAAATAGATGTCCTGATGTCGAACATGGCAGAAACCACTTGATTACCGGTCAATGAGGTAAACCGTTAAGAAGCGCGAGGGAAATCACCATTGATGTCAATGATTCCCAAGGTACTCTAGTACATTCCAATGAATGTGAATGGATGAGCTAAAGTCAAATATCCATGGAATCATGGATAATGTGCTGAAGTCGAAAGGAATAATGTGTTGAAGTCGACAGGAATGTGTTGAAGTCTAGCTCCTGGAGAATGTGCTAAAGTCGATAGGAATAGACTCGTCAAAGGAGGGACTTGATGTATCCCCCATCAACAACACGAAATCAACACAGAGATGTAAATTGGTGGATCAAAAGAACATGGACTAACACGGGTATTGAAACAGGAAATTTGTGATGGTTGAATCTTGAGGCAGATACTTCCCTTGAACATTGAGGCATTACAGCATAAACATGACATGGACCAAAACTTGATAATGCAGTGGATGCTGTGAATTTCGTTGGGTGACCCAAAGGAGTAAGGAAACTCAAAGGATTGGCTCAGTGCAGAGGTTCAGTGGATTGAAATGCGTGCAAAGATAAAATGTTGTGTTTAAGGGCGACTTTAAGGATTATTGGTAAATTTCTCAAAAACTGTTTGGCTTGCTTCCTTCAATTTTTCCCCCATCCAGATAGACGAGTACCTATTTTTGATTTAATGAGCTCGAGGAAGGTAACACATGCTCGATATAAATCACCTTCGATAAGTCCCTCTTCCTTTGTTTAACGAACTGGAAGAAGTAAGGGTTCGGTCCCATATGGGCCCTTCAATGTATGATTGTTTAACGAGTCCATAGAAAGAAAACTCGGTGGTTTTTCATGTTTAGAGAGTCTGAAAAGAACTTAAAGATAACTCCAAGGTTGTCCTTTTTCGTAATGTTAGTTTTGTGAGGCCGAAAAAGAGATAAATTATCACTTGAAAGACGCCCTTTCAAACCTTTTAACGAGTGGGAAAGGAAGCAAGATCACTCGGCAAACTTTTCATGTTCTAAGAGTCTAAAAAGAGCTTAAAGATGACTCCAAGGGGTTCCTTTTTCGTATAACCTTTACGAGTCCGAAAAAGTGATAAAAGTATACTCGGTTACATTCTCATGTTTTTACGAGCACGGGAAAGAACAAAGACTAAGCTCGGTAACTTATTCTCATGTATTTACGAGCATGAGAAAGAGCAAATAATGAGCTCGGTATTGGTTTCACTTTTACACAAGCTTGAAACAAAATTAAATAATGCTTGTAAACTCCCAACGTAATTTCCAAAGGTATGGATACCTAGAGATGGTTGGTACTCTGCCCCCAGTTTGAAAAGCTAGCGGTATAACTCCAGAATGATGATCAAAGGCTATGCCCCCAAAACTTCAATTCATGCGCCAATTTCTCTACCAGATGGAGAAAAATGATAAGGTTGGATGAAAAGAAGGTTCAAATATCATACTTAACGAAAGACTCAACTTGGTATGAGAGGTGACTGTTTCATTTGTTAACGAGCTTGGCACAAGAAAAGAACTATGCTCATGACCTTTGTTTCATTTTTTAACGAGCTTGCCACAGAGAAGGAAAACTATGCTCAAGGTTCCGGGTTCAATCCCCGGATCTCTGTTTCATTTTTTAATGAGCTTGCTACAGAGAGGAAAAACCATGCTCGTGGCTTCTATTTCATTTTTTAACGAGCTTTCCACAGAGAGGAAAACTATGCTCGTAGCCTCTGTTTCATTTTTTAACAAGCTTTCCACAGAGAGGGAAACTATGCTCATAGTCTCTGTTTCATTTTTTAACGAGCTTTCCATAGAGAAACGAAACTATGCTCGTAACCTCTTCTTGATCAAGGCTTCCAAGAGGATAACGCTCTGGAAGGACACCGTGTCAAGGGACAAAACTTCGTCATGGCTTCCAAGAGATCTTCATTGGATGGAAAAAGAATGCTTTGGAAGGAACACATGTCGAGGATCTCGTCAAGGGTAAGGAGATCAGGTTCCAATAGACCTACCGAAGAGATCACCATGTCAACTACTGGATCTAAGTCATCGGAAGTTGAAGTCATGGGAGACAATGCCACATAATTGACCTGTGGCAGGGGTGATACCGACTGCATATAAGAACCATTCAGGGAGGTCATTGGGTTGATGGTCAAGTCAAGGCCAACAAATGAAAGTTGATCAATAGTCACCATTATTCCATCATGTGGGAAATATATCACACGAAAAAGAGTGGACACAATATCTTTCATGGCATAGACATAATCTCGCCCAAGGGGTAAATCGAAATCCAAGGGGTCTTGGACTACCATAACGTCAACAAAGACGGTTTTCCCTCCCAAAGTTACAGGAAACTGGAGAAGGATCCCTAAAGGGTGAGTGGTTCTTCTGTTAAAAGTGAAATCCCATGTGGACAAGTGGATTCTCTCTTGGATCTAGACCACTATAACCAAGATAGAAAAGTGTTATTATGGACACTGACTTTCCTTTACATGAAGCGAAACTATCAAAGAAGAAGAAGGAATAATAGTAAATACCTTTTTATCGATGTTTGTCCTTGCTCGATCCAGGCTGATCTTGATCTCCAAGTTCTTCAGAAGGTCTTGCAATACAATGAGAAACAACAACGAAACTTCCTATTCTAACATGATTATCTCCATAATGGATCTATGAAAGAAACAAGTTTATGAAACATACACAAAATTTAAAGGAAACAAACCAAGAATAGATTTATATTAATGAGAACAAAGTGGTGCTTACAGCCATGGATGTAGGTGCAGCAGCTTCACCAAGCTCCCTTTGTCCAGACCCTTGCTCGAATAATCCACACGCAGAATGCTAATGTTGATATGTCACTTCTGAGATCATAAGTTAGATGCTTCACAATGTCTCCATCCCCCTTCCTTATGAGATCATAAGTTAGGTGCTTCTCCCTTTCTCTATCCCTTTCAACATGATAAGGCATCCTTATATAGGCTTGGAGAGGCCTAACCACTTAAGGGATCTTTGGGATAAGTTGAGGATTCTTCTCCTTCAGTTGAGGATCTTCCCTGAGATCATGCCTTGACCTGAGATTCGAATCCAACCACCTCCATATATGAAGGGGATTCTTTGTTGATTTCCCTCAACTTACCAAAATTTGCTCAAAAAGGGTAGTGCTCCACCAAAAGGGTGCACAGAGCATTGCAACGCTCCCCCAAAGAGGGTTAGGGAGCGTTGGCGCTCCCTGACAGTGGGTAGGGGAGCGTTGCCTTCAAAAAATATTTTTTAAGTGGGTTTTTTAGTGGCAAAAGAATTGTACTCTTCATCAAATGATTTTTCTTCCTTAAACTAGTCTTTGAAGGTATCCTAAGTGTCATTGTGATGTTGGTAGGGACACGACATAAGAAAGATGACATTATGATGTTTGTGACACTGCAACATTCGACACTCGTGGAAAAAGTGCGACACTTGAGATAAAAGTGAGACACTTATAATGACGACAGTAAGTCACCATTTAAGTGAGTAATTTTGAGGTGTAACAGTCCCTCCAAGTGTTGTTCAGCTATAGTGACGACTTGCTCTAGTTCTACTCCTTGGCCTTCGATCTCTGGGAACAGTTGGCAAGCCTCATCCTGTATAGTTTGGAGCCTCTGAGTCACTTCCATGACTCTGATATGAATGGTGTGGCCCTGTTGTTGGGCAGTGCGTTGCTCTTAGAATTGCTTCATCCTTTCAACAGCTGACAGGGGCTTCAACTGCACCTGTATTGTTTCTACTTGTTGCTTCACCTCCTAGAGTTGTGACTCCAGTGCCTTCAGTTATGGATTCTCAGTGAGTCGCTCATAACTTTGGGCACTGTGATCACTTAGTTGCTTATATTCCATGGCAAGGGCCTTTATTCTCTCAACGACGCTCCGGGCAGTTGCTTCTCTTTGATCCCTCACATCCTGCAGAGTGTCGGGCACTGTGCGGAGCTCTAAGTCTGTTATTATTTGTTGTAGCTACTAGATAGCTTCCACGAGCTTCTATACTTGATGCACGACTCGGTCTTCTACCTTTGGCTCTAAGCCTGTCACAGAGCGGAGTGCTCTATCGACTGCTTCTTTCATTTCGAGTTGCTCTACGAGCAACTTTTCTTTTTCTTGTTGAATTTGTGCTTTCTCCTCTTCAAACTTTGTCTGCAGAGAAACCTTCTCTTGCTCTGCAACTCAGCATTGTTCTACGAGTAATTCTTGCACTTGCTTCAAGGCCTGGGTAGCTTGTTCTATTTCTTCCTGTGCGCGACAAAGGCAGCTTCAGTCACATCAGCTAGTCTGCAGAGTTGGGTTGGCTCGTCTCCCAACTCTAGCTCTTCCGATGACAGGGGCGCAGTGGACACTATGCGACTGGACTAAAGGGCCTACTGTACCCCTCCGAGTTCGACCTTGATTCTGTCATACATCTACTCCTGCTTGGCTTCTTGTTTCTCCAAGATTTCCTACGAGGCATCGTTTACAGCTGCGATGATGAAGTCAAATTCATCGACAATGAGCACAGTCTGCATCTTAGTCAAGGTGGCTCTGGATTTCTTTCGGGAAGAGAGTTTTGGGGGAGAAACCTTCCTCTTCTTCAAGGGATCAGCCTCATCTCTAGGTGGTGTCATTTCTCCTTGCTTATGCTCATCTTCTTTTCCATTTATCTCTTCTACTTCATCATCACCCCCTCAACCAGGTGATACTGAAGCAGTATTTTTTGATGCGCTGCTTAAGTCTTCGACTTCTTCGGTCTTCTTCCTTCTGTTGGTTCTAGGTGTGTCCTATTCTTTGTGACTGGCCTCCAAGCTGTCAAGTTCGGGGTCAGACATCTCTGCAGAGTCAGTGGGGATAAGGAGGTTTGCTGACCAATCCTTATTTATCTCCTTGAGGTCCTCCTTTGTGAGCTTGTAGTATGACTACAGTTTCTCTTTGTGCTCATTTGCTCGCGCAGTGATATAGATGAAGTGTCAATCTACATGGAAATTCACGAGGGGTCAGAACCACTGTAGGGTGTTTGGTGTCATGTGAGGTTCAACTTTGATAACCCTCTTCAGTTGGAGATAATATCACTTTTTCCCATATCGTTCAACTGCCACTTTTTCCCATATCGCTCGAGTACCAGAGCATGGTGAACTTCGCAGCAAGCGGCTTGAATGGCTCAATGTCCGGGAAGGTCACACCTTCTGGAATCTCCCAAGAAATAAACACGATGACGATCAGGAGACAACTAAAGTGGAACTCATAGCCCTGATCCTGTGCTTCGCGACAGTCTAATTCCAGCTGGCTAACTAGGTACTTTGCCCAGTTCATATGTAGGCCTTCCACGCATTTCTCTGCGAGGTCGATGGCAAATCCTGTGATCTGTGTGGGTCTATTATTCCGTACTAGCTTTCCTGCAATTAATTGGCATGCTAGGTGCACTACGCCATTCTGGATGGAGGCTACCTTGTAGCCTCACGTCCCCTTCTCAATATTGTCGTAGGTATCCTTGATTTTTTGTGCTAATGCACGATCTATGGCTTTTCCTGGAAAGAAGTCCTGTGGGTCGGGTCCTTGTATACTCAATCTGATGATCCTATGGATCAACGTTGGATTGACTGTGATATGATGGTCTAGCCATAAATAGTCGCCATGGTAACATGAAAGTAGGAGCTTGACACAGGCGTTAACTTCTTGGTGCCTTCCAAAGTGTGGAATTTCCATTACATTCAACAGGGTGGACTGCACGAGGTTCATCGTCCATGGCTGGGGGATTATTTTTGAGTTCTTCCCCTTCGTCTTGGTCAATTATTTATACGAGGCGATCATATTATGGTTCTTGTGATCTCCTAGGTTGAAGTCATTGAACTTCAACGTTGTGATCTTGTCCTGTTGTGATTTAACTATGCGTATCCCCTTCGGGAGGTACGCAGTAACCATGGTGTACTCAAAATATCTCAGCACACTATCATGACTCACCGCGCTGGCCAGAGGAGATATGTAGTCAGGTAAGATGGTTGGGATGAGCTTTGCATTCGCTAGGTCATGTCTGTGCTTGGTTTTCATTTCTGTGACAACTCGGGATGGTTTGGATCTGCGAGCAGTCAACGGAGAGGATTGTACTCCTCTCATTGATGATGCTTTTACACCCACAGACATAAACATCGCTCTTTCATTCATGAGGTCAATGAGTACCTCCTTCATAGACTCTTCGACTGCACTAAGTTCTTTAGACATACATGCTCGTGGTTGAATATCTCGGGTTTGAAGAGTAACTACTCAATGCAACAGGATGGATGGCAATAGCGCGATGATCACTGTGTGAAATCAACTAATCTGTGGGCTTAGATAATCACAATTAGAAAAAGTGTTCTCGATGCAAGGATCAATGGGATAAGTAGATAACTAGGCAACGGATCTCTCCAACGGCCGAGAAGCCTTTATTAATTCAGTTTTGTCCGTTACGGTGCGATCCCAATGATCTGATGGCAAGCTTTTTGACAATAAATTTCGTTCTAACCGTTCGTGGTGTCAATCTAACAGTTATACTGTTTCCAATGGCTATATTACTTCGCCATGGTCAAGTGCCATGTGACGTTGTTCTGATATCCCAACGAAGTTCCAGTTTTGCAAATTTTCGTTCTACGAAGTTCCCTCTGGAACCTTCTGTAACTTTTCAATCTTTGATCTCTTCTTACTTAGTTTTCTAACCTTCCTTCCAGTAAGCTTCGTCTCGGTATTCCTCTTTCCATTCTGATTCTTATCTCCTCTTGTCATATTAACTTCGCGTTGTTGATATTATTTCCTAGGATTCAGTGGCAATACTTTTTCTCTATCTGGGATAGGTGATTCAGTCTTCTGTGAGTCTACTTGTGTTCTTTCAACTTCGACATCCAAGTTTCTGGTTTCAAATATCTGCGATCTGTTCTCTTGTTATTCAATCAACTGTGCGATCCTCCTAGTCATGAAATCTTTCAACTCTTGCTTCTTCTGCTCTAAGACTTCTTCTTCTTTCCTTCTGGCCTAATCCCTTTCAATCCAAGGTTTTCCTAGTAATATAGAAAATGGGGCATTGCTCTCAATAAATTTAACAACCTCAAAATCTTCTTCTGTCGAAGTTCCATGAGTACTCATAGATATCTGGGTAAGTCTTCCACATAGGGTTATCAACTTTCCTCTAAATAATCATATTTCCCCCAATGAAGGAATCATAGCAGGCTTTCCTAAAGTTTCCCAAGTTCTTTCTATCGTAATATTCACCTGTGTTTCTTCATCTAGAACACAGTCAATGTCGAAGCCTCCTGTTCTTTCTTCTATGCACTCTTTATCTTTGAAGATTTCTGATAACTTGATATTTCGGTGGTCATTCAGGGTTTCTTTTATTTGCAGCAATACAGTCTCTCATTCTTTCTGGGGTTATGCCATGGTCTTAGTTGCTTGACCTTCCTCATGGTCTTCTTGTCTCATATTCATTCTTTCAAGATTAGCAATCATTCTAGAGCAATCTAAAACTTCATGGTCCATAGCTTTACAACAAAGACAACTAGATCTTCTACCAGGGCATTCCTTAGCCAGATGTCTCAGTCTTCTTCAACTATAACAAAGGGTTAATCCTCGTTTTCTTTTAAATGATCCCCAGTCTTTCCTGTACTGCACACCAGGATCATAGTAGCTAACCTGTAGAAAATTCTTTCTAGGATCATGCATCCATTGGTTAGTCCAAACATTCTTTCTATGCATAGGTATAACATATCTCTCACTATTCTTATCAGATCTACTCATATGAAATCTTCTTTCTTCTAGATGTGCCCTACTTTTCAAACTAGGAAAAAAATTATGAAACATACCTACATTCATACTTCTGAAACAAAAATTTCCACTTATCTTACTTTTAACAAAGTGAAAAGCTTATAGATCTTACCTCTTTAATAAAAAATTCTCACTTTTACCTTTATTAGAGCACAAAGCTTTCAGATCTTACCTATTTTTTTCAGATCTGACCCTCATTCTTGGCATAGAGCTTCACAAGTTAAGTAGGATGTTGCGCAACTAGGGCAATAGATCTTCATACGGAGCTTCCACAATTTAAGGTCAGATCTTCGCACAAAGCTTCTTTTTCCTTAGTTCCCAGCAATCACAGTTTCAAGTCCCGGCAATGGAACCATTTGTTGGCACAGGGGAAGACCCGGGGTTCAACGCTACAACAACACACCAACAAAATCCTAACTACCAGCCCTTTCGGCAACACCTGTGAAGAAGATGAAGTCTCACCCGAGGTAAAGGAAAGGGTGGCTGCAGGACCCCAGTGTCTGCAACCTTAGTTGGGACACAGATCTGTGATTGTAACACCTTAACAGAGCACTTAGTTATTACAGTTCGTTAATGTTCAACTTAGTTCACAGTGCATCTAAACCCTAACAATAGATCAACGTAGTATTCCCACATATCCAATAGATTCAAGCACTAAACATACAAGTAGAGATCAGATCTAGCATTCATTCACATTATTTAGCACTGAACTATCATATCATATTCATCTATCATCTAACATCGCACTAAGCATTGAATCAAAAGAACAACCAAAAGCACAAAGCATTCACAACAAAGGGTATACATGGTTCACCCCCACCCTGGGGCTATGTCCACCAACTCTTCATCTTCTTTATTAGCTTCTTTCAATCTTCTTACATGCACAGAGCCTCAAGATCAACTTCACAGAGGACAAGAGATCTGTGCACTCTCCGCTAGATCCTCCTTCCCCAAGCTAGGTTACAACACAAAGCCTACATGCAGTCTCTTACAATCACTTGCACTCAGCCTTGCAAGCCTCACACAACATGTACAAAGCACTTAGAACTATTACTTGCACTCAGCACAACTTACGATTGACTAGTCATTCGCACTATCTCGTCTTACATCGCCTAGACTTATATTTATACATTACAAAATCAGACCTAAACATGGGTAAACCTTGTTCAACATTATTTTAGAAACTGTTAGTACTCGTGTTGAACTTGAACGCTCTTGGGAAGTAGTTGAAAGAGATATAAGTATCTTTGAACACTGGGAAGCCAGGCAAAGGCAGCCCAGAAATCAACAATAACTTATCTTTTTCCTAAGTCCTTGGTTTTTCTTTTCATGTCCTCAAATCCTTACGTCTCTCTCGAAGAAGAGGATTGTCCCTTGAAGCTACTCCTATTTTTGAAATAGGAAGGACGAAAGTCATTCTGCCAACTCAAGAAAGTGCTCTAAGGAGAACCTTATCAGATTCCGCTAGTTCACCTTCATCACCGATACCTATTACCTTAAACATCATATCTGCGGGTAGTAGTAGTGGAACCGTAGGTGCCTCCTCCTCCCAACCTTCTTCTTCGTCGGTAATCGGTAGTATATACAACCATTGGATCCCTGTCCAATTCACTACCAATCCTACTAAATTGATAAAGAAATATGGCCTTTTCTAGTTTGAAGAAGATGCTACGACCACTCCATGGCACATATCTTCTCCCTTGAATCTAGTACCCGCTACTCACCCATTACCAAAGTTTAAGGAACATCTTCCTAAGTTCTCGGGGAATAATATTGTTTCTACAAATGAACACTTAGTAGCATTTTTCAATGTTTATCATAACATCGGGGCCAACAATAACTATACTTGCATGCACTTATTTGTTAATTCCCTTGAAGGGAAAGCTGCGACAGATTTTTTTGACCTCCCTCCAAAAATTCTTTCCACATGGGAAGAATTGGTTTATTGGTTCAAGTCCACTTATGGACAGTCCAAAATTCTGGTAGAGTAGTTAAGGAAATACAACAATATCGCTATGGTGAAACCATTAAGTCTTTTAACCTTCGGTTCACCAAGTTGTAAAATCAAATTCCTAAACTAATCCATCTGCAAAATCAAACCGCTTTCATGCATGATTATAATGCGTTGCCTTCCTCTTTTCATCATAGACTCGAAGAAAAGGTTATTTACAATCTTGGTTATGCTCTTCATACTTGCCTAGAATATGAGGAGAAACTCGAAAGAATGGGTCTCCCTAAAGGAGACTCAGTCAAGCAAACAAATATGATTGCCCTCCTACAACTCGTGCAAGATATGAACAATAGGATGATAGCCTACAAACGAAAGGGAAGTGTTTCTTCCCCCACCCCTACCGCATCTTCTTCTTCCTCGGTGCCTTTTAGGAATACTAATGAAAATAATTTTCAGCCAAAGGCCATTATGTCTCGCAGTTGGTGTAACTTCTGTGAAGAAAATCATGAAGAAAGTACTTGCGAAGTTAATAAAAATGCCAGAGATAAGATCTTTGGAAAAAGGCATGATACCACAATCACAGTTCTAGATTGGGCCGACCCTGAGGATGTCATGATAATCAATACCAAGAACAAATCTTACACTACCAAGGGAAAATATGACCCTCCTCATACTTCTTCCACACCAAGTACGTATTCTTAGAGCATTGATACACAAGTTGTCAGAGTTTCGGAAACTCAAGGAATGCCTTCCCCTCTTCCCTCTTCTAAATACAACATCCTTAATCAATTGGCTAATATCAAGGCCGATGCTACTCTTTTGGACATGGTTGTCGTCCCTGAATAACAAAAGCATCTCAAGAATTTTATGGAAGGTAAAGTTTCTACTATAGCCAATCTTATTGAAGAGTCAAAAGAAGAGGATTCAAATGTAAATAAAATAGGTGTAAATAATTTTAGAAAAACTGTAAAAAATCCCCCTTTTATATTTTTGTAAATATTATGGATAAAATAGCCCATTGTTGCCTAATTGATGGTGGGTCTGGTCCAAGTGTAATGTCAAAAATTATCATGGAAGATCTTGGCTTATCGTACACTAATGAAAATTCGAGAAGCATGCTCTCTTATAACAGTCTACAACAATCAACTATAGGTTAAATCAAAGATGTAACCTTAGTTCTGTGCGCACATCCTAAAATAAGAACAACCCTCAACATCCAGGTAATTGATATGCCAGTAAACAATTATTCAATTATTTTAGGAAGACACTGGCAAGCTTTAATGGGTGGATATCTTTCGCTTGATGAAACACATATGTTTGTCCCTAGGAACAGAAAGAACATTATAGTCCTAAGGGAAGGAAGAATTTCACCATCTATAGAGAGTGTTTCCCAACCCAACGTAAATTATCTTGAGGAAGATTTAGGAGTATACTCTATCTTTGTTGATGAGGGTGACACTATCCTTGAACCAATTGATTTTGATGATGACATGTGGCATATGCATTTCGATGGCTCATGCTCAAACGAAGGCAATGGAGACAGAATTATTCTATATTCTCCTATAGGTAAAATTCACAATTTCTCTTATAGGTTAGAATTTGCTTGCCTGAACAACGTTACTGAGTTTGAGGCCTTATTTTTAGGCATTGAAAATGCATATAACCTTGGTTGTGGACACCTTACAGTCTTTGGTGATTCTGAGCTTGTTTTGAACCTTGTACGTAAAATTTATTCACCTAGAAACAAGTTGCTTAAACGTTATACCCAAGTTGTTTGGATGCTCATTTCAAACCTATTATATTTTAACATCACTCATGTTAAGAGGGAACTCAATTCAATGGTTGATAGGTTAGTGGTGTTTGCAGCATCCCCTACCTAACAGATTTTGCCCCAAAGACCTGATTGTATGTTTCAATCTTTATATCGTCTGCATATCCCTGATAACGTGGAATTATGGCAGGTATTCCCAAGTGATGAAGGCATTTGCGCTTTCATACAAAATGAACCATTTAGGCCTAAGGAAATAATATCCATTGAAGATGATAAATTTCCTAAGGGCCTGACTCCTCTTCAAAGTTCATTTTCGTCGAGTGATGTAAGCAACAAAGAGATGCATAAGGAAGAGGAGTCGAAAAGGAAAGTGGGTGATACCATTTCCTTGAACCTTGGGACAACCAAATCTCCAAAGATTGTTAAACTAGGTGCCCAATGTTCTGACAAAGAAAAGGTGAAATTCACAGAACTACTCCGTGAATTTCAAGATGTTTTTGCATGGTCATATGAGGATCTGCATGGTTTTGATCATGCTCTCATACAACATGCCATTCCTATAAAGAAAGCGGTAAAACCAGTTAGAAAAAAACAAATACCTATTAACCTTGCACTCGAAGCTACTATTAGGAAAGAGTTGGAAAACTCCTTAAAGGCTAGTATAATCTTTCCAGCTAAGTATTTCGAGTGGGTTTCAAATCCGGTACATGTTTGGAAGACCACTGGTAAGATCTGATTATGTGTCAATTTTCATGCATCAAACAGAGCGAGGGTCTAATATCATTTTCATCTCCCTAATATAGAAATGATTTTACAACAAGTTGCAGGGTCACAAATGATGTCCATACTTGACGACTTTTCTGGCTATAATCAAATCAAAGTAAAAAGGATTGATAAATATAAAACCACATTTACTACATGTTGGGGCACATTTGCTTATGAATGTATGCCTTTTGGTTTGTCTGATGCAGGTGTCACCTTTCAAAGAGATATGCAGATAGATTTTGATGATCTGATCGGTAAAATTATCCAAGTTTATCTCGATGATTTGACTGTATATTCAAAGAACCGAATAGATCATTTTGATCATCTGTTGGTATCCAGTTTTGATCATGTTTTTGCCTATATTACATTCCAAAGACCTCCATTTCTATACCCAGTACCACCCCTTTTGGCCTTGTTTTGACATAATTGACATCTCCCTACCATTCAATGGGGCTACTTAAGGTATCTTTACGTTTCAAGCTATTTTTATGCATTTTGATGCTTTAAATTGATATTGGAACTAATGTCGCTTGGGTTAGGTACCACTTCTATTTTTGGAACAGGATTGTCAGTACCAAGTACCGACTCGTACCTCATGGAGATACCAATGAAGCCGCTCAAGATATGTGCATTATGGTCAGAATGGGAGACAAAGAGATTCACATGACAGTTGGAGTCATCGCTCACAGGATGATTGAAGGCATAATGATAAAACTGAGCCGTTGATTCTTCATCGTTCACACTTCGTGACACTACGTGTCACGAAGATGTGAAGACCGTTTTAAACTTGATTCCAAGCTATTTTCGGATCGGGGATCCGTTTGTCTTTACGTATTTTTGCTTAGACTGTTATATAGGATGATTTATATATAACCAGGAGGACACTCCTAATAGACGGTTGGACTATGTTATGTTATGAACACACATTTCTGAATATCAACTGCTGTTGCGTTATGTTATTCGACTGTTATATGATTTGAGCTATTTATCTGTTAATGGAACGTGAAGTATACACAGTGATTGCATAGAATGATATAGTCGGTTTTGGTTATTTCTAACAGCGTTTGTGTTGTTTGGTTGGGCCCGCCAAACAAGTGCAAGTCGCTTCTTTACTTTGTCATAGATTTAGTATTTCAGTGTGTTATTGTTTGCTTAGATGATAGCTTAAAATCTCAGAATTAACTCGTGCACAACCGTGTTTATTTATTCTTCAACCGAATCGTTCCAGCATACTGATATCTTTTGAGTTGATAAGTATTGAATGCATGTTTGATTCCTGTAGGGTTTAGAGCATGAATTTGGTTGATTGGTTTTTAGTTTTCAGTTCGAACATAACTTAGAGTTTGAGTGAACTTTGCTTTGTTAGATAGTTAGTGACCCTGCTTAATTATAATAGTTAGATTACAGTTAAATCAAAGGAAGCTTCTGGTACCAGTA
>JZKD02S1035830.1:0-13369 GCA_000966675.3 Picea glauca | reverse complement strand
TAACTTTTTTCTACAACAATGTATCTATTATTAAACTCATGTTTTTAAGAAACGAAATATACTGCAACAATCTACAGAGACTCTATTTTATTATGACTATAATTTTGAATCTAACGGATGAATATTATAATTTATAGAATTTTTTGAAGTTGACCAAGCTGAAAATGTTGTAGATGTTAAACTCATTTGTTTCTACACCTTGTATCTATCTTAATTTTTACTTAAAACTAAAATCTAAATATACCCTTTTGAAAATAACAGTTTAAGGATTATGAATATATTTTTTTCTAAATTTTTCACTGTATATTTTTAAAGATACCGATATTTCATTTCAACTAATCATAATGTCTGCTAAAAATATTATGGAGTGATTTGTTTAAAAAATTAAATAAAAATAAAGAAAATGAAAACAAATTATAGGAATTCAAAGTAGATTCAATTTTGGAAATATTGGTGTCATTTTTGAAACCAAATTCTTGAAATGTTGGTGTCCGCAACCTCCGAAGTTCAGGTAATCTTGGGGCAATTCTATGGTTTTTGTTTTCAGTCCCAATTTCATGTTTTCAGCCAAAATAATCTTTCGGTCAAAACCTAGTTTTTAATGGAATCCGTTAAAAATAAATGTTTAGGCTGAAAATTATTTCGGCCAAAATATGCTTACCACAGGAAAATAATTCATCTGAAAAACATTGTACATGAATTACGAGGGTGTCGTCAGGGCTCCATTCAATTTGACATGTAAATCTTTGGCCGAAAATGTTTTCGACTAGAAAAAATTCCTAGAAACATTTTTTCAGCTGAAAAATTGCCGCTGGAAATTTTTGAGACCCAATTGTCACGAAAGTGTTACCCATCTTCATGATTTTACCCCTTGAAGATCTTGGTTAAAATCTAAATGGCACCACTGAGGGTAGGATTTTTGTAGTGTGATTTGGTTCATCTGTGTCTGGCAAATTGTCAGTTGGGAAAAAAGGAGTAAGCCCTCTTTCTGTCTTTTATAGCCCTCTTATTGTTTCAACAAAATTAAACTTCTTCTCATGTATGTGAATGTTGAATGTTTGCATGTAGATGGGGCAAGAATGTGAATGTTGAATGTTTGAAGGAAGATGAGGTGAGTGAAGCGAGAAATAAATAAAATAATGAATAGTATCCAAGAGGCATACTCTACTTCCATGCTAAGAGATTGGAAAAATATTCGCCTAACCCATATCATCTAAATATGTTTGTCTCCAATAATAGAGTGGCATGATATATTAAAAAAAGAGTCATCCCCTAATGATATGAATGCTCTTTTCTATCAAATATGATACATGTACGATAGATTCATGGACTAGTATGGTATTCCTTGACAAAAAAAGAAGTAGAGAAGATAATACAGAGAAGACAGAATGGGAACAAGAATGTGCAGAGTATATTCATTAAGGGAAAAGAGTTGAGCTAAATAAGCTCCAACAAATAAAGAAGTTCAAGAACTAACATGAATCCTAACGGACTCGTACAGTTAGCAGTGTGCAGTCACTACTACGTTGAGGTTTACAACTGACACCCCTCTTAAACTCAACGTTGGAGGTTTACAACTAACACTCCCTCTTAAACTCAATGTTTATAGATATCAACACTAATAAAGCCTAAGTGTTGCATTTGGAAATCAAAAAATGGATTTACCCAATGGATTTTAACAAAAATAAATTCAAAAATGAAAATTCCTGCTGGTCTATGTTTTAGCTAGGCTTACAATACATAACAATAAAACTAGACTTCAGATTGTTACTTGAGTTGGGTTTCTTTTTTCACTTCTTCCAAACTTTGTATTTTTCTAATCTGGACATTTTTTTCATTTTGGCGTTGATATTGAAAGCTCTGTGCTTTGTATTTTTTCTTTTTCATTGTAACTTCATATTCAGAATTTGATCAGGCTGCTTATGCTTGTTTCTTTCATATTATTCTGCAATAAATTTGTTTTTGACAGTGGGTTGATGCCACCACTGCAAACTATCATCAATGCCCTTCATAGCTTGGGCTAAACAATCCACAGACTGCTTCCACATTAAATCTGAATAAAATCCGATCTCTTCAAAATGCCATTGCATGAAAATGGTTTCAAACTGGTCTTCATTGAAATCCTCATCCATGTCTTCATCTTCTTCTTTTGGTTGCTCACCTACATACTCAAACAACTTGTCAATCTGATATAAAAAATTGTAACATGAGCCATATTGGTTCTCTTCTTTCTGAGAGAAGTTACCATCATCATCATCATAGATTGACTATTCAATCCATTTCAAATCTACATCAAAATTACCTTTTGCTTCAACTGCATCATTGGCAACCATAAGTGTAGTGGCTTAAATGCTTCTGTCATCAAAACTTCTTTCAAGCAATACTTTTGCAGTCACCAAATCATCCACTTGGTTCTTAATGCCAAGTATGCTTCCTCCTCCAAACATTAATTCATCAATTTTATTCTTCTCTTCCATTATTTGAACATACTCATCATAAGATAGGTTATCATCATCAAATTCAACTTCAAGATTTCTTACCTTTGTTTCAGAGAGGCCAATTTTTTCACAATGTTCTTCAAACATTATTGATGTTGATCATTTGTTTTCATCAAAAAAAATTACTGGAATCATTTCATCAATGTCGGTTGCTGTATTGATAGCTTCACCATCAATTTCTGCAATTTTCTCATGCTCTACTTCACACACAGATGCACCTTTTTTCTTTTCTTCTAGTAGCTCTACTTTAGACATAGATTCTCCTTCATTATTTTCCTCTGGTAGCTCTGCTTCAGACACAAATGCTTCTTTCAGAGTGGAAACATTCGATAAATTGTTTATCCCTCTCTCACTGTACTCTATTTCTAGAATACTCCAAACTTCTTTCAAAGATGTTGTTGTTGCAACCTTGTGAAACATACTATCATCCATGGCTTCTTGGATGAGATGAAATGTTAATGCATCCCTTTCCTGATCATGTAGATTATGATAAAAGTCTACAAGTGATAACAGTCTACAAAACACAAAAAAACATTCATTCTAACAGACCAACATTCAAAATTCTTACCATTATACTGAGGCAGTAACGGTAGATTCATGCTCATGTTGCTCCAAATATAATCAATTTTTGTCTCATCTACTTCTTGTGTGAGCTCCTCAAGTACAAATGGAACCTCTTCATTTATATTTGCGAAATATGTTTCCATTTCTTTGTTGTTCTATTTCCATATTTGTCTGAGATCTCTTCTCAACTTCCCGAGTCATCTTTGTTGACCCATGACAACATTTCTTAGTTGTTCATTCACAAATTCGATCATACTTGTGGATCAACTATTCTATATTGTCATAGTGATACCGCTTGATGCAAACAGACAACAAAATTTGGGCTTTAGCCTCTTTTAAAAATTAGATCTAAAAGAAATTTCTTGTTACCTGGTATGGATCTTGCTAGATCTGATTATCCAAGAACAAGATATTTCAGAGTCAGAACTCCGAGTTGAGTTCTTTATTAACTGAATCCATTTAATGGCAGAATCGATCTATCTAAGTTTACTTGAGAGCCAAAAAAAAATTAAAGTTTTGCTTCTCATGTGACCGGGGGATGAAAACCAGGTGCTCCGGGACTTCGTGCTTCGGTCGTTTTGACGTGTGAAGGCCTCAGTTCCTTCGAATAGCTGAATGGATGAATAGCCAAATTATTGCAAGGATCAATGGTTCTCATTAATTGGAGATCAACTACTCACAACTACTTCGAGAGTTCAGGCTTCAAGCCTTCTCAATGCACAATACTACAATCCTCTGGAGTGTCGAATGAGAGAACTTGTGGAGTGCTAGATCTACCTCCACATGATTGGACGATTGAGATTTACTTCGAAATCCCGGGCTTCGGGAGTTGTTGGTGCAATTATATGCATAATATATTACCAAACACAAATTATCGATCGGGATTCGTAATCAATAGAGTTGTTACACTATATGTGCCAACAATAGGTGGTCTATCTATGTCTGATGAGTATAGCTCAATCAAGAAAACCATCAATAAAAAAATACTTTGTTTTCACACTTTTCAAATAACATTCTCCACTCATTTCAAAATTCAGAAAGAAACACTTGCAAACAAAATCTTAGCAGTCATGCATTCAAATGATCTTGCTCAGATAATGACTTGTCCATTTACATGCTCATGAAGTGGAAAGATGGACTTTGAGTCAGTTATTTGTAGCTACTATTATTAACAACAACTAATAAGCAAATATGGGCACACTTCAATGATAACACTCTTCACACAATTCAAAATCTAGAAAGAAAAACTGATCAACAAATGTATAATTCATAATTCTTGTTCAAAGGATGGATCTGCTCATTATAGGCTCATGAAAGATAGATATGGGCTATTATTCTATCTCTCGGAACAAACACAATCACTCATTAACATTCTGGAAACTTAACTGAGCTAAAAGAACTACTAGGAAGAGTACAAACACTCCATTATAAGCGCATGTATGTGAGAGATGGAGGTCTGATCTCATTTCCTATAACAACTCACTTCAAACTTACAAGAAATTCTTCCCTAATTCAACACACTCTTGAAAATCAATTCATGCATCACAAACAAAATTTAATACAATATTACAATCTTGCAATTCTGGAAAATTACTTCGATTCAACACAGGAAACATAAGTTTTCATGAGATGTTCCATTTGTTGTCTTATGTAATGTGAATGATGGACTCTCAACTATTCTTGTGCTGCCACACTTTGCAAGATAAAAGATGAGATTAAAAGGACACAATTCAGAAATAAATGATCACACACAAAAATTATAAATGTCCACACACAGAAATTATAAATGATTATAAAGCCACCACTAGATTATTGTTCACATCTTTTGATTCATCCACACTTAGATTATATTGTAACTCACAAATTACTTACATAAAACATTTATACTCACAACTGATATGTACATAATCACGCTACAGACATACTTACAGAAATTAGATCCACGTTGCAATTACAGTAAGCTTGCCAAGTTGGACAGGTGGGCCCTTGCCGATGCCAACGGGGCATCTTAGAGGGAACTCACTGAATAATAAAATTTAAAGAACACATGGAGTCGATTAACTTAATCTCATAATAATTCTTCATCAACTTTACAAAGATAATATGTTCAGAAATACAATCTGCAACATAACAATTCCTCCCCTTTGGCTTAGAGCAATCACTCAATTTATATATTTTTTACATTACAAATTTGGCTNAGAATGTGAATGTTGAATGTTTGAAGGAAGATGAGGTGAGTGAAGCGAGAAATAAATAAAATAATGAATAGTATCCAAGAGGCATACTCTACTTCCATGCTAAGAGATTGGAAAAATATTCGCCTAACCCATATCATCTAAATATGTTTGTCTCCAATAATAGAGTGGCATGATATATTAAAAAAAGAGTCATCCCCTAATGATATGAATGCTCTTTTCTATCAAATATGATACATGTACGATAGATTCATGGACTAGTATGGTATTCCTTGACAAAAAAAGAAGTAGAGAAGATAATACAGAGAAGACAGAATGGGAACAAGAATGTGCAGAGTATATTCATTAAGGGAAAAGAGTTGAGCTAAATAAGCTCCAACAAATAAAGAAGTTCAAGAACTAACATGAATCCTAACGGACTCGTACAGTTAGCAGTGTGCAGTCACTACTACGTTGAGGTTTACAACTGACACCCCTCTTAAACTCAACGTTGGAGGTTTACAACTAACACTCCCTCTTAAACTCAATGTTTATAGATATCAACACTAATAAAGCCTAAGTGTTGCATTTGGAAATCAAAAAATGGATTTACCCAATGGATTTTAACAAAAATAAATTCAAAAATGAAAATTCCTGCTGGTCTATGTTTTAGCTAGGCTTACAATACATAACAATAAAACTAGACTTCAGATTGTTACTTGAGTTGGGTTTCTTTTTTCACTTCTTCCAAACTTTGTATTTTTCTAATCTGGACATTTTTTTCATTTTGGCGTTGATATTGAAAGCTCTGTGCTTTGTATTTTTTCTTTTTCATTGTAACTTCATATTCAGAATTTGATCAGGCTGCTTATGCTTGTTTCTTTCATATTATTCTGCAATAAATTTGTTTTTGACAGTGGGTTGATGCCACCACTGCAAACTATCATCAATGCCCTTCATAGCTTGGGCTAAACAATCCACAGACTGCTTCCACATTAAATCTGAATAAAATCCGATCTCTTCAAAATGCCATTGCATGAAAATGGTTTCAAACTGGTCTTCATTGAAATCCTCATCCATGTCTTCATCTTCTTCTTTTGGTTGCTCACCTACATACTCAAACAACTTGTCAATCTGATATAAAAAATTGTAACATGAGCCATATTGGTTCTCTTCTTTCTGAGAGAAGTTACCATCATCATCATCATAGATTGACTATTCAATCCATTTCAAATCTACATCAAAATTACCTTTTGCTTCAACTGCATCATTGGCAACCATAAGTGTAGTGGCTTAAATGCTTCTGTCATCAAAACTTCTTTCAAGCAATACTTTTGCAGTCACCAAATCATCCACTTGGTTCTTAATGCCAAGTATGCTTCCTCCTCCAAACATTAATTCATCAATTTTATTCTTCTCTTCCATTATTTGAACATACTCATCATAAGATAGGTTATCATCATCAAATTCAACTTCAAGATTTCTTACCTTTGTTTCAGAGAGGCCAATTTTTTCACAATGTTCTTCAAACATTATTGATGTTGATCATTTGTTTTCATCAAAAAAAATTACTGGAATCATTTCATCAATGTCGGTTGCTGTATTGATAGCTTCACCATCAATTTCTGCAATTTTCTCATGCTCTACTTCACACACAGATGCACCTTTTTTCTTTTCTTCTAGTAGCTCTACTTTAGACATAGATTCTCCTTCATTATTTTCCTCTGGTAGCTCTGCTTCAGACACAAATGCTTCTTTCAGAGTGGAAACATTCGATAAATTGTTTATCCCTCTCTCACTGTACTCTATTTCTAGAATACTCCAAACTTCTTTCAAAGATGTTGTTGTTGCAACCTTGTGAAACATACTAGCATCCATGGCTTGTTGGATGAGATGAAATGCTAATGCATCCCTTTCCTGATCATGTAGATTATGATAACAGTCTACAAGTGATAATAGTCTACAAAACACAAAAAAACATTCATTCTAACAGACCAACATTCAAATTCTTACCATTATATTGAGGCAGTAACGATAGATTAATGCTCATGTTGCTCCAAATATAATCAATTTTTGTCTCATCTACTTCTTGTGTGAGCTCCTCAAGTACAAATGGAACCTCTTCATTTATGTTTGCGAAATATGTTTCCATTTCTTTGTTGTTCTCTTTCCATATTTGTCTGAGATCTCTTCTCAACTTCCTGAGTCATCTTTGTTGACCCATGACAACATTTCTTAGTTGTTCATTCACAAATTCGATCATACTTGTGGATCGACTATTCTATATTGTCATAGTGATACCGCTTGATGCAAACAGACAACAAAATTTGGGCTTTAGCCTCTTTTAAAAATTAGATCTAAAGGAAATTGCTTGTTACCTGGTATGGATCTTGCTAGATTTGATTATCCGAGAACAAGATATTTCAGAGTCAGAACTCCGAGTTGAGTTCTTTATTGACTGAATCCATTTAATGGCAGAATCGATCTATCTAAGTTTACTTGAGAGCCAAAAAAAAATTAAAGTTTTGCTTCTCATGTGACCGGGGGATGAAAACTAGGTGCTCTGGGACTTCATGCTTCGATAGTTTTGACGTGTGAAGACCTCAGTTCCTTCGAATAGCTGAATGGATGAATAGCCAAATTATTGCAAGGACTAATGGTTCTCATTAATTGGAGATCAACTACTCACAACTACTTCGAGAGTTCAGGCTTCAAGCCTTCTCAATGCACAATACTACAATCCTCTGGAGTGTCGAATGAGAGAACTCGTGGAGTGCTAGATCTACCTCCACATTATTGGACGATTGAGATTTAATTCGAAATCCTGGGCTTCGAGAGTTGTTGGTGAAATTATATGCATAATATATTACCAAACACAAATTATCGACCAGGATTCGTAATCAATAGAGTTGTTACACTATATGTGCCAATAATAGGTGGTCTATCTATGTCTGATGAGTATAGCTCAATCAAGAAAACCATCAATAAAAAAATACTATGTTTTCACACTTTTCAAATAACATTCTCCACTCATTTCAAAATTCAGAAAGAAAAACTTGCAAACAAAATCTTAGCAGTCATGCATTCAAATGATCTTGCTCAGATAATGACTTGTCCATTTACAAGCTCATGAAGTGGAAAGATGGACTTTCAGTCAGTTATTTGTAGCTACTATTATTAACAACAACTAATAAGCAAATATGGGCACACTTCAATGATAACACTCTTCACACAATTCAAAATCTAGAAAGAAAAACTGATCAACAAATGTATAATTCATAATTCTTGTTCAAAGGATGGATCTGCTCATTATAGGCTCATGAAAGATAGATATGGGCTATTATTCTATCTCTCGGAACAAACACAATCACTCATTAACATTCTGGAAACTTAACTGAGCTAAAAGAACTACTAGGAAGAGTACAAACACTCCATTATAAGCGCATGTATGTGAGAGATGGAGGTCTGATCTCATTTCCTATAACAACTCACTTCAAACTTACAAGAAATTCTTCCCTAATTCAACACACTCTTGAAAATCAATTCATGCATCACAAACAAAATTTAATACAATATTACAATCTTGCAATTCTGGAAAATTACTTCGATTCAACACAGGAAACATAAGTTTTCATGAGATGTTCCATTTGTTGTCTTATGTAATGTGAATGATGGACTCTCAACTATTCTTGTGCTGCCACACTTTGCAAGATAAAAGATGAGATTAAAAGGACACAATTCAGAAATAAATGATCACACACAAAAATTATAAATGTCCACACACAGAAATTATAAATGATTATAAAGCCACCACTAGATTATTGTTCACATCTTTTGATTCATCCACACTTAGATTATATTGTAACTCACAAATTACTTACATAAAACATTTATACTCACAACTGATATGTACATAATCACGCTACAGACATACTTACAGAAATTAGATCCACGTTGCAATTACAGTAAGCTTGCCAAGTTGGACAGGTGGGCCCTTGCCGATGCCAACGGGGCATCTTAGAGGGAACTCACTGAATAATAAAATTTAAAGAACACATGGAGTCGATTAACTTAATCTCATAATAATTCTTCATCAACTTTACAAAGATAATATGTTCAGAAATACAATCTGCAACATAACAATTCCTCCCCTTTGGCTTAGAGCAATCACTCAATTTATATATTTTTTACATTACAAATTTGGCTTTAGACAATCCAATCCAAATCAAAACCATTTTCCATAAATGGAGGTCAAGTAAAACCATTATCTAATCAAGGAAATGCAGTTTCCACAATTCTGGGCATGATCCTAGAATTTCTGGAAAATTGGCAATGATTTAGGATGAATCGTCCCCCCTGATATGGAGGTCCACACGTGTGAGATATTGGGATTATGGATCACATGTCCAAATGAAAATGCCTATATGGACAAAACCCATGTTCTCAAATGTTTAGATTCATCATTATATTCTCGGAAATCGAGTTGCAAATCTAGTACCAGAATGTTGGTACTGGAATCATGTAGGTGAAGGTTTAGTACCAGATCAACACAATCGCACCATGAGTACAGGATTAGGTGCACGGGAAGTCCCAGAATAGTGCAAAGTGTGATGGTACCAGAATGGATGTTGAATTGTGCTAGTACTGGATGCCATGTTGTGCGGGTACCAGAATAGATGGAGTTTGGGTACCGGAATAGTGAGGTACTGGATCAAAACTGCTTAAGAGTCAAACGATTAGGATCATACAAAATAAAAAATCTAATTGAATTAACTCAAGAAAACCAAACAAATCATGCCTTAATAATAAGTTACCTCTCTATGCACATGAACAAGGTCTTCAAGTATATGTATAGAGGAAACAATCAAGTATATACTTATAGCATAGGTAAAATAGGCTCATATAGAGGATAATATAGGGCATTAGAAGTGTCAAAATGGAGACTCAACAGGAGTTCTGATATGCACAACACCACAAACCTCTGAAGTGTTGACTTTCCAGAGTGCTAGATCTATCAAAACATGTCCTCAAGCTTCAATGGTTCAGATTGACTTCGGGCTTTGGTCAGTTCTCGCTCCAATGCTTCACTTCACAAAACCCTCTGGAGTGCTAAGCCTCTGAAGTGAGATATTTGGTGCCACATGTCCTCATTGATGGACGGTCCATATGAACTTCGCGCTTCAGAGCTTTGGGAGTTCTCGCTTCATGCACTTGTCTTACCTCTGAAGTGGCTTTCCTCTAAAGCGATAGATCAGTTGACACCTATCCCCAGCTGATGAACAACTTAGATGAACTCTGACCTTTGGGCCTTTGGGATTTCTTGCTTCACACTACTCACCTTTCCTCTTGAGCTCTCAACCTTCGAAGTGAGGGATCTCATGCCACGTGTCCTTTTGCAATAGATGATTGCGATGAAATTTGGTCAATGGTCTGTATCTAATCCAACTCTTCGGAGCTTCGGGGGTTTGGGAGTTCTTGACTCAACAAAACTTCATTCTTCTGGAGTGATGATCTTCTAAACTTTCGAAATGACGTCGCGTGTCCACTGAAACCAATGGCCAAGATTAACTTTGGGAAACCGACCCTTTGGCGACTGTGGCTCCTTCACACTCCTTAGACCTCTGAAGTTCTCTAGCGACACATGTCCCCTTTGGCTCCAACGGTCCAGATCTACTTTGTCTCCTTCAGAAATTTTTGTCACTGCTGCACAGATCGTTGAACTACTAGATGGCTTCCACATGTCCAGCATGATCAACAGTTTGGTTTTCTCTAGACCTTTGAAGTGCTTTATCTCTATGTTGCAGGATCTGGTGACACCTGTCCTATGAGGATCAGACAGTGAGATCTGCTTCGGTTTCCGTGACTTCAAGAGTTTTGCTACCTCTAGACTTGATTTCCCCTAGAGTATCTTTTCTCCAAAGTGTAGGATCTATTGACACACGTCTTGTCTGATGGACGGTTCAGATTTACTTCGCGCCTTCAGGACTTTGATAACCTCCTTCTGCTATTCCTCCCAAACAGCGAACCAGAGAAGCATTGATCAGATGCCATGTGTCCTCCAATCCGATGGACAAGATTGTTTCGGGCTTCGGAACTTCGAAAGATTTTGACTCCTCTGCAACCTTTTCACAAAATATGTCGAATATGTGAACTCCGAAGAACTTCAGTGGTTAAACCTTGCACACGTTTTCTTGATCTGACGACTACTCTTTCTCTCGTCCAGATCTAACGACTGAAATTTGTTCACCTCTTCTGTGTGCTCCTCGTCCTTTCTTTGCTTGATTTAATGGCTCAGATCTATTCCCGCGGCTGATCTTATGATTGTTGTAGCTTCTCCTCTGCTACTTCCATATTTTCCTCCTGACGAAGGATTTCACAAATCTTTAAAGGCTTCATCCTTTGAATCTCCTTACGTAGGGCTGCTTCCATGTGCTTTGATGTCTCCAACTATCTTTTAAGCATACTATTGTGTCCAATGCTTCTTTAGAAAACTATGGACTTCTCTCCAGGATTTGTGAAGAGTCTTACCTTTCGCACTCTCGTTTGTGAGACAATATTCTTTGCACTCTTCCTCCTGGGATCAGGCTACTCTCCGGGCACTATGGAGAGGCTCACTTCCCGAGCTCGTCACTCTTTGGATCAGGCTACTCCCCAGGCATTGTGGAGAGTCTTACATCTCGTGCTCTGATACCATGAAAAAATAAGAAGTAGAGAAGATAACATAGAGAAGACCGATCAAGAACAACAATGTGTTGAGTATATTCATTAAGGGAAAAGAGTTGAGCTAAATAAGCTCAAGCAAATCAAGAAGATCAAAAACTTGACAGGAATCCTAACAAACTCAAACAACTGACAGTGTACAGTCACTATTACGTTGAGGTTTACAACTAACATTCCTTTCTCTCGTTTGGAAAATAGAGAAGCTCATGGTTGAATTTTTTTGTATACTCATGTCATCTCCGCCTACAATATTAAAAAATACTTTACTTCCATCTTGAAGGAATATTTTTAAACATCCTTATCTTTGGATTTTAGAATAAACATGAAGAAACACTCTTAAACACCTAATTATGTGAGGCTTATTTTGTAATCTGGTATGGGGATATTGCCACTATTGATAAACATGTAATTGTGTAGGCTTATTTTGTAATATGGTATGGGGATATTGCCACTATTGATAAACATGTAATTGTGTAAGCTTATTTTGTAATATGGTATGGGGATATTGCAGCCACTGATAATCTAGTATGTGGATAGTGTAAATTTGATCACATCCCATATACATACTTTAATGTTAAGATACATACTTTAATGCAAAATACATACTAAGATACATACTTTAATGCAAAGAGCATTACTAAGTATCTATATATTTAGTATACAATAAGTTTGATTATTCATTATATATTTCCAAACTTTATATGTATAACTAAACTACTATGCAGAACTAAACTGCTATACAACACTTGTTATATGTTAATATATGTTAATGTATGATATCAAATTATAGTTTAACTATTTACAATGATACTTTGACACTCTTCATCTTATTACTCCCTGCCTCTCCAAGAACTATCTCCAAGCTTTAGATAATGATTCAAACTATATTGACTCAATATTAGTTCATACCCAACTCCATACCATTTCAAAAGTTTACTTTAAATTTTATATTATCTTTATTTATGTTTCAAAGCAAATTCATTTTTTTTATATAAGATTTCATAATTCCAATTTTAGATTGGTTCAAAGCAATATGACATGACTTTATTACCCAACTCCATACCATTTCCAAAGTTTACTTTAAATTTTATATTATCTTTATTTATGTTTCAAAACAAATTCATTTTTTTTATATAAGATTTCCTAATTCCAATTTTAGATTGGTTCAAAGCTATATGACATGACTTTATTTCCCTGTTTCATGACTTTATTTACCTGGTTTATGGGATTTCGTTTTTTCAATTGTCAAAAGAAAAAATGTTTTAAAAAAAACATTTTTTTTACTGGTTAATTTGTAAGCTCTGACACTGTAATCTGCACTGCAGTCCTGAAAAGGATCCACTTGGAAGGTTGTATGGATTCATCGCTCGCTTCTCTAGCACCTGCAAAACCAGCGAAGGAGGTTAGCATTTA
>JZKD02S1035819.1:0-13369 GCA_000966675.3 Picea glauca | reverse complement strand
AGCAACATTAGACAAGAAAATGTAACAAGACATAAACTTGAAGGAAATAGGACAAGTATATATTAATTGGAAATCCAAAAAGAGATACTTACAGACCATGATTGATGCAACAACAACCTCTCCAAGCTCTCCTCATCCAGCCCTTGCATGAATCTTGACATCAAAATGTCGATGCTTCCTCCAGAATCAAAGATTTGGTACCTCTATTGTTCCTTCCTTCACCTTGGAAATACCTTCAATATATAGGCTTGAGCAGCACAAACACCATGAGAAAAATGAAGAATATCATTGAGGATATGTCGCCTTAAGGTTTGGATCAGATCCTAAGATAAAGCCATAGCATAGGGGTCGAACACAACCAACCTCATCCCAAGAGAGTTGGCCCATAGAATAAGGTGGAGGATCCCCCAATTCTCTCTAACAAGATTGGCGCTCCCCCTTAGTTGAACACAGGGCGCCATCCTCTAAAGTGGCACTCCCCTATCATGGAAAAGGGGGCACTATTCCATGAAGTGGCACTCCTCCAGCATGGCCAGGGGGCACCACCCTTCATAAATGCCCCAAAAATGGTCATTTTCCAAGAAAAGGGTGTGTTTTGACCTTTAAATGATGGGTTTCTTCCTCCAATATGACTTAGGGGTCATGGAAAATGTCTTTCATGGTGTCAAGGGGTTACAACACTCAACAATGTGAATGAGACACTAGGTAAGGTGCATACAACACTTGCGACAATGCATGTGACACTTAACAAGGTGCATATGTCACTCTGCGACACTTAGGGTGTGAAACTCAAGTGTGACATTTTGATGTGTAACATATTCCCCCTAAAGTGTGAGGTCAGAAGAGAAAATGATGGTCGAAACATTTTAAAAATTATTCAATGCAAGGGTGTTGGACTAGGATAACTTGGCATAAGTTGCAAACAATCATAAGTCAGTATACAAATAGGTTCCAGTTCTGAGGCATGCATACCTATGCTCGAAATATGACATGACTCAAAGCATGGCCACCGACCAATACATTATGGATCCATGAGAATATTGACTAAGGATATGGCCACCAGAGATACAATGTGGATCCATACCTCCATGACATGAACTGATCTCAACCACGAAAAATACACAGTGGAGCTACGAGATGAAAAAACATAGTCACGGACCAATACAATGTGGATCTATGTGACGGTATATATATCGGTAAGATTTCCAGCATGGTGATTGTACTGAAATATTTTACATGCTCAAATGATATCCATCGCAGCCTGGGAAAATCCCATAACAGAGTGAGCGCCCAACCCAGAGTCTTCATCTCGATCTTGATGGGGTATGAATCTAGCCATGTGAATAGATGATTTGATGTCAAACATGGTAGAAACCACTTGATTACCCATCATTGAGGTATATCGTTAACAAGTGTGAGAGAAATCACCAATGATGACAATGAATCCCAAGGTACCTTAGTACATTCCATCGAATGTGAATAAATGAGTTGAATTCAAACATTTGTGGAATCATCTAATCAGAGGTCAATGATGTAAACCTATTGTTGGAAGCAAGGAGGCCTACTAATGAGGCATGTAGTTCCCAAGGTACTAACTGGTTTCTAAGTCTAATTCTTGGATGATGTGTTGAAGTCTACATGAATAGACTCGTCAAAGGAGGGCCATGATGTATCCCCCATCATCGACACAAAACTAACACAGGAAAGTGATGTGAGATAGTGGATCAAATGAGCATGGATTGACACATGAAATGGAAATTGGTAATACTGTAGATGGATGGTTTGAAGTGAAACTTCTCATGAACATGATGAGGCATGACAAGTGATTTGGCAGCATTTGACTCAACGAGTACCAAGAATATAATGTGACGACAAATAAGAGCACTCTTCGACTGGAAAAAAAAAATTATGATGACACATAGAATTGGTATGACTCATAGCAAGCAAATTATCTAACTATAAGACGCGACACAAACAAGTGCCATGTTCAAGGGCGACAATAACTGCCATAACGGATTCCAAAAAACTTGACCCACATCCTTCAATTTTTCCCCCATCCAGATAGATGAGTACCTCTTTCTTTTTTAACAAGCTTGAGGAGGATAACATATCCTCGGTATAGCTCATCCTTCGGATGAGTACCTCATCATATGTTTAATGAACCTGAAGAAGGAGGGGTTCAATCCTGTATGGGTCCTGGAGATTGGACTCACATAGGTCCTTCCATGCATAGTTTTACAAGCCCAAAGAAGGTAAACTCGGTGGTTTTTCACATTTAGAGAGTTTGAAAAGAACTTAAAGGCGACTCCATGAATGACTTTTTCATAAATTTAGTCTCCCAAGCCCGAAAAAAGTGTAAAATAATATAGGGGAGAACTCTTCTAATCATGCTTGATTAGAGTAGTCATTTTTTGTAATTAGTCTAGCGAGGATGAAAAAGAGATAAACTACCACTCGAAAGACACCCTTTCAAACCTTTTAACAAGTGTGAAAGGAAGCAATCTCACTTGACAATCTTTTCATGTTTAGGGAGTCTAAAAAGAGCTTAAAGGAGACTCTAAAGAGTTCATTTTTTGTACAGCTTTTACAAGTCCGAAAAAGAGATAAAAGTGTAATTGGTAACCTATTCTCATGTATTAACGAGCACGAGAAAGAACAAAGACTGAGCTTGAAACTTCCCAACGTAATGTCCAAAGGTTTTGAACGTGACCCATGGATAGTTGGTACTTTTCCCCCAGCTTGCATGATATAATCTAGTGGCTTTGATCTAGCATGATGTCTAGAGGTTGGGGATTTCCCCCCCCCCCCAAGCTTTGTTTCATCCACCGACTCTTCTCCTTACGCCAATTTCTATACCCAATAGACTCTTGGTTACTAATAGGAAAATGTTCACCAAAGGAAGAAAGAGAATCAACCGACATAGGTGGATGAAATGAAGGTTAGGTTACAAAATCTAGTGAAATACTAGACTCAACATTTACAAGATCCGGTGAATTAATCGACTCAATATTTACGAGATATAGCAAAAGACTCGACTGAACGAGAGAGGCAGTTGTTTCATTTTTTAATGATCTTGTCACAAGAAAATAACTTTTCTCATGACCTCTGGGTTCGATTCCCAGACCTCTGTTTCATTTTTTAACGCGCTCGTCATAGAGAAGAAAACTATGCTCGCAAGGTAGATTTCATTTTTACATGAGCTTGAAATTAGAAAAACTATGCTTGAGGCCCTCTATTTCATTTTTTAATGAGCTTAACACAGAAATGAGAACTCTTGTCAAACTTGGTTTCATTTTTTAATGAGCTTGAAATCAACAAATAAAATATGTTTTCAAATTTCTGTGGTGAGTAGTTTCGAGGTTAATTGCCGGATAATCCACAGTTGGTGTCATTTTTTGTCATCGACGTTTCGAATCCGAATCGGGATTCATCATCAGGACTAATCGTCAAATAAAATATGCTCAAAACCTCTACTTGATCATGGCTTCCAAGCAGACAATGCTCTGGAAGGAATACATGTCAAGGGATAAACCTTAATCATGGCTTCCAAGAGATCTCTGCTAGATGGAAAAACCACACTCTAGAAGGAATACATGTCGAGGGACGCGATAGGGGTAGGGAGATCAGGCTCTAATATCCCTATCGAAGAGATCACCATGTCAACTACCAGATCTAAATATGAAGAAGGGAGAGATTCCTTCTCATTCAGAGTTGAACATATGGGACAGGTTTCCACATAATTGACCTATCGCGGGGTGGATGTTGCTGGAATATAAGGACCATTCAGGGAATCTGAATGGTTGACCATCATATGAGGGTAAACGAGTGAAAGCTAGTCCATGGTTACTATGTTTCCATTGTGAGGGAAACACATCACTCGAAAGAGTGTGGACACAAGAGCCTTCATGACATAAACATAGTCTCGCCCAATGAGTAAATTAAAATCCAAGGGGTCGTGGACTACCATCACATCAATACAAACATTTTTCCCTCCTAAAGTAATAGGAAACCGAGGAAGGAGCCCTAAAGGTTGACTAGCCCTTCTGTTAAAAGCCAACAGATTTTGAGTCACCGACGCAAGTTGAGGAGAACCTAAAGCTTGCCAAGCAATGGAGGACAAAATACTAATTGATGCACCTTCATCGACAATAGTCTGAGGAATGTCCCTACCACAAACCTGAAAAATTATTTGGAAAGGTATATAGGAAGGGAGACGAGGTTCCGGCAGTGCACCCCAATCTAAAAGAATGGCTTCATTACTCAGAGGGGGTTTCGTTGGGACGGGTGAAGTGCCCCCTTTTCCAGAAGAATCTGTAGAAACAAGAAAGACCCGAGTGACATCCTCACCCTTCCTAGGAGGATTGGGATCGACCAAGGGTGGTATTGGATCAACCACTTTAATTTCACTCTCCAAGGGGAGAATGGGATTGATCGAAGGTGAAATCGAATCGATCACTTGATCAACCGACTCAACTGATGACAGAACGAGATGGATCACCTGATCAACCGGATTGATCGATGATGGAACCGAATTGACCAGTTCATCAAATAATGGTGGGTTGAGAGATGGAAGTTGTTGTTGGACATCAACAATCTTTTCCAACATATGTGAAGCCTCATCCATACGAGGGCAGAGGTAATTGCGATGCATCTCTTTACATAACAAGCAAGGGAGTTTGACTTTACCCTTCTTACTTCCAACTTGATTATCATTAGTTGATGGTTTGTCACCAACATTAATTGAAGTGGATGACGATGTGGGTTGAGAACCCTCAGACCACACTTCTACAACCTTCGGAATACCAGGGAAATCCTTAAGAAGGTGGTCACCCTTACAAAGCCTACAAGGGAATTTGGGCTTGCGATGCGTCTTGATAGACTTGTTGACATTATCAATACTCCCAGCATGATGAACAATAGTTGGTTGATTGCTTCCAACATGTCCTGCAGTGGTTGGAATTCCCCCCCCTAGCTTATTTTTCTTCTTCTTAATCTTCCTTTTATTCTTCTTCTTATCCACCTAGTTACTAGTTGCAGAGCTTTCACTAGGTGAAGAGGAAGAATGGGAAGAAGAACCTATAGGCGAAGAAGGCAGAGGATCGATATGAAGTTGATGGTCCCAGGGTGGAGTACTTGCATATGAAGCACAAGGAGCATTTACGTTCACCGAAGTGGAAAACAACCAGACCGATAACCTAATAGCGAGTCCAGGAAGAGTCAAAGTAGAGATATAAGGAGGACCAACATGTCCCATAGAAGGAGAAACAAATGGTATCTCGGGAAAGTGGGTTCCTTCATTAGTAGTTTTAGGAACTGGCGCCATAGACACAAACTCAACCCTAAGGGATTTCTAGGGAAAACAAACAACACACGCTAAAAAATCTAGGAAGCAGACCAAACAAACAAACCTTTTCACATTGAATGTGCTAGCTGGTGATGAAATCCAACGTCGCAGGATCAATATGAAAAAGGGGTAGAGATAGAGCAGGTGGATTAGTTATGTTGGTGACTTGCTTAACGGACTTACACCTTGGTGCAAGTTTCCTCATGGTCTATCCATGGGTTACCCTCCAAGGAGCCCGAGTGAGTTTGACCAACGTTTGACCCAGGTACAAGAAAAACTCCCCTTCACAATCACCTTGTGTATGAACCCTAAAGATAAAGGCCACTAAGGTTACCAAATCACAGTCAGCCTCTAGGTGGGTACAATCGACAGTCGGGATCGAATGTATGGGCAGGATATCAAGTTTGAAATTCTTCTAGAGGACTAAAGACAAGAGGTTCGATAAACTCCAGAGGACCTCGAACGGATTTGAGATTCACGAAGCACCGAGGCCTAATAAAAACAGTGACACTTCAAGAAGAACACCCAATATACGATCTTTCCACTATGTTTGGTCAAGCTTCGAAGGGGTAATCTTCACTACTCTCTCGCATGCGACCTCGTGTTTAACCCCTGCGTGAGATGGGGGTCCCGGCTATGCTTATACAAAAATTGGATTTTCTCTCCCTATCGCAAGATTCTATGTTTGTTTATGGATTTGGAAAGTTATTCTCAACACCTATTCCAAAGCCCTACACTTAAGCTAATGTAGGTTTGCAAAGCCCTAGAAAGAAAAAATTCTAGATAGATTTTAATTAGCGTTTTGATTTTTAGATTGTTGTTTACTCAAGGGTATGGAAGTGAAACTGATGATATTCGTGACTTCGACTCCAAAAGAGTGCAACAGAATGAGATGCAAAGTTTTTTGTTTGATGAACTCTATCTATGGAAAGGAGATGAGTCTTTTTCCATTCCCAAATGCATAAACCCAAAGCAGTTTACCTAATGCAAACTACAAACATGTGCCATCCAAAACTTTGAATGCAATCAATTTATGTTCATTTGATTATAAATGCAATGAACCTAGATCAAATGCAAGTTCATTTTACTTCCTTACTTTCGATGCAAGAATCCAATGCAGATACAAAGGAATATGAAGTAAAAAGATCGAATAAGAAATGCACTCAAAACTAACGAGAATTGAGAGAAAATAAGTGTGAAATAAATCGCTCAATCAAGAACTCGAAAAGTCGACAAGAAAGCACAATGTCAGAATGCTTCCAACGAGAACCCAAATAGTGAAAAAGAGAAAGAGACAATCACTCAACAATCTTTAAAAATGAGCAGCAAGGAAAGGCATTCAAGATAGGATGTGGTAAGAAAAAGAGTCTCAATCATTCAAAAGAGCGATATTTTCTAAAGAAGATTGAAAAGAAACTCGATACCAATCAAAGCTTTGCAGACTTCTTCCAATCAATCAGATAATTGAAAACATCACGAGACAAAGACCAAACTAGTGTAAAGCAAGGTGAACCAATCTGACAACTTATAAGAGGTTTGCAGGCTCAACAAAGATACAAATGAGTGTTAAGTATCAAATCCTCTATAAAATAAAGTAAAAAAACAATTAGAAGACTTCTGAGTTAAAAATCCACTTCAACAGACCTAGCAGATCAAGGCAAAAACCCTGAAATTTCTTCAAAAAGAGAGAATGGCACTCATGTCCTTAAGAGACAGAGCGCTAGTTAAGAGAATGACACCCTCTATAGGCATCTAGGGAAGTTCCAGTAAGGAGAATGGAATCCTGTGGTCAACTACAAGGGAGCATCAGTCAGGAGAATGGCACCCTGGTGACAACTACAGGGGAGGGCCAGTTCTGGAAAAGTTTAGAAAATGGCTCAAAAAGACTAAGAACTCAGAAAAACCAATCAATGACTCTGTAAACTCTTCAATGAGGAAGAGGGAAGGGGAAATGGATAAGAATGAAGCATCAAACAAGAAAGATCTAATCACAAGCAAGGGATTCAAGACGAAAAAGAGGAAAAACTAGTCAAAGTTCCTCCCCAGTGGAGTCACCAATTTTTGTTACGAAATGTTTCACCTGCAGACAGATGAAACTTCCCTTATATTAATAGACCCCTATACCAAGATAGAAATAATACAAGTGAACACTAACATCCCTTTAAACTTATTTTAACCAATCAGAATGAGAAGGAGAGAAAGGATATGATGAACTTGTTTCAACGTTTGTCCTCGTTGCTTCCAATCCCCGGGCTCGATCTCCAAGTTCCCTGGCGCAAATTAAGATCTACAATGGACAACAAAGAAAAACAACTATCTCCTACTCTACAATATTATATAATACAAGTCTATCTATGAATATTAGAGCATCAATAAACAATCAAATGTAACAAGACATAAACTTGAAGGAAATAGGCCAAGTATATATTAATTGGAAAGCCAAAAGAGGCACTTACAAAGCATGATTGACGATGCAACACTTCTATAAGCTCTCCTCATCCATCCCTTGCATGAATTTTTACATCAAAATGATGATGCTTCCTCCAGAATCAAAGGTTTGATACCTCAATTGTTCCTTCCTTCACCTTGGAAATACCTTTAATATATAGTCTCGAGAGGCACAACCACCATGAGAAAATGAAGGATATGGTTAAGGATATGGCTCCTTAAGGTTTGGATCAGATCCTAATATGAATCCATAACATAGGGGTTGAACACAACCAACCTCTTCCCAAGAGATTTGGCCCGTAGAATAAGGTGGAGGATCCCCCAATTCTCTCTAACAAGATTGGTGTTCCCCCTTAGTTGAAAATAGGGAACCATCCTCTAAAGTGGAACTCCTCTAACATGGAAAAGGGGGAGCCATTCCATGAAGTGGCACTCCCCAGCATGGCCAGGGAGCGCCACCCTTCATAAATTCCCAAAAAATGGTCGATTTTTCCAAGAAAAAGGTGTGTTTTGACCTTGAAATGATGGGTTTATTCCTCTAATATGACTTAGGGGTCATGGAAAATGTCTTTCATGGTGTCAAGGGGTTGCAACACTCAGCAAATTGAATGTGAAATTAGGTAAGGTGCATACAACACTTGCGACAGTGCATGTGGCACTTAACAAGGTGCATACGTCATTGTGCGACACTTGCGACACTTAGGGTGTGAAACTCAAGTGTGACATTTTGATGTGTAATAGAAAGACCCAATTCCAAATTCACTTCTCAATTTCACACACAATCCATAACCAATCTGAAGCTCTATAATCATTTGGTTTCAAGAAAAAACCTAGATATTTCATACCATGATCCAAGTGTGCAAACTATATATCAAATAACACAACAATTTCCTTCATTAATTCCTCTTCAATATAATTGTATAGAAAACAATACTTTTGGAAGTTTACTTCCATTCCCAAGGCTAAACAAAACAAGGATAAGATTTTTTTCAACTTAATCCAATCCCCTAAGGAACCCTTACCCAGAATCACCACATCATCTACAAAAAATAGATGAGTAATTGAAATTTCTTTTGTGATTTTTATACCAGAAAAATTACCTTCTACCCAAGCCCTCTTCAACATCCTACTAAAACCTTCCACCACAAGAAGAAACAACAACGGTGAAAGAGGGCATCCTTGCCTCAATCCACTATGGCCTTTAAAAAAACCTATTGGGGAACCATTAACCAACACAACATAATTTGCACTGGTGACGCATCCCATAATCCACCGTGCCACTTCCCATTTAAGTCTGATTTGAATCAACAACAATCTCAAATATGACCAACTAACTTTTCCGTAGGATTTTTTAAAGTCTAATTTCAGAAGAAAAAAAAAGTGCTCTCATATTTTTTGACTTAATTGAATGCATGCACTCCTGGGCTAATCCTACAACATCAAAGATTATTTTGTCTTTTAAAAAACCAACTTGCTCTCCCGAAATGCATAAGGCCAATTTATCCTTCAACATGGTTGCAATAATATTTGATATGACTTTATAAGCAAAATTACACAAAGCAATTGGTCGAAATTCATTGAAAGACATTGGGCTTGAATCCTTAGGGATTAAAGCCACAAATGTAGCATTCAAATCTCCACTTACCATACCTGATATCCTAGATTATTCTACCAATAGAAGGAGATATCAACCCATAATGTCAAAAAAATGGTGGAAAAGTTCCTTTGTCCATCCATCAAGCCCGAGACTTTTATCCCTCACCATCTGTACCACCATTTTCTCCACTTTATGTAGCGTAATGGGCCTCCCTAACTCCTCACTTTCCTTGATCGAAAAGAACCCTGACACCTCCTTTACCACTTGCAGTTGTGCTCGAATGTCTTCTTTCTCCTCAACCTTATAAAGACTCTGGAAGAAATTTAAAGCAACTTCCTCTATATCTGCTTGAGAGGTTTTGCTCTATCCTTTTGAATTCTTTGTTTCCCCAATTATATTTATAACCTTGTGTTGTTCAACGAATTTGTGAAAAAAAAATGGTATTTTTGTCACCGCTCTGTATCCATATAGCCTTGCTTTTGAGGCACCAAGCCTCCTCCTCAAGCCTAAGGATCTCATTCCTACGCAATTCATATGAAGAGATAAGATCTTTGTCTTCTTTGGAAAAAAATTGGGAAGGACAACTGAAATAAATGTCCTTAATTTTTCTGTTCCAAATCACATAATTCAACCTTTAACTTCAACCTTTTTTCTTTTTTCCATTTTATAACAACTTCCTTTAAACCTTTTAATTTGGTAACAAGGGTGTTCATTGTCGAAGGTTCCTGCTAGTCCTCCATATCCCTCCATTTAAACCTCATAAGCAAATTTAAATACGGTTCCAATAACCAAGCATGATTGAACTTGAAAGATGTTTTATGATTGTTGACATTGCCAACAATTTGTAAACACACGTGATTGTGATCTATAAAATTTGCATTGAGAACCCAAGATCTAAACTTGCAAACTCTGTCCAGAAGATTTTCTGCCACTAGAAATCTATCCAAACGTTTGGAAATACCTTCAGAACTCAAATGCCCATTCCTCCAAGTAGGTTTGAGCTGACATGGCAGAATATCCACCATACCTGCTCTGGTAAACAACTGAGAGAAAAACCCTGCCAATGGATCAATTCTAGCTTTCTTTCCCCATACCTCCTAGGAAGACAAAGTTAGGTTTAGGTCCCCTCCAATAATTAAATAATCATCACTTAAGAAACCACAGTCAGCCAATGGCTACCATAAGACCACCTGATCACTATACGGGTCATAGTAGTTTAATAACTTCACCGTAGAGTTCACATCCTTGACTCTACCCTCCAACAAAATACCTATATGAGTACCAAAAGCCTACAAATTAGCCTTTGCAGGATTCCATCCCGAGATCAATCCTCTAGAAAGACCAATTGAATCTGTCACACAACAATCCCAATTAGGGCAACTTTTTAAAAATAAATCCTTCGATCTACCATTGTCAACCATAGATTCCTGGAAAAAAATAATGTCAGGCCTAACTGAGACTATTAATCGTTTGACAACTAACAGTTTTGGGGCACCCCACCCCACGCAAGTTTAGTGATAAAATGATCGTGACAGGGCCCCCATAGCGGGCGTTGGAGCTCTAAGTTCTCTTAGGGATGAGAGAGTATCATGTTGTGATGATACTGAAGCTATGGATTTATTTCCAGTAGTAAGTCTTTAAGGAGCTTCAAAAGATTCCAAACCACCTTCGATTGCCCCCACAAACTTCTATTCAGTTTTTTTGGAAGCTTTCTTTTGGATGGTGACATTTGACCTATCCAACAAACCTTTTCCAACCTCTTTCCTATTAGAAACATGTAACAGAGTCTTATCTAGCACCTCCTTGTATGAGAGGGGAGACGGTGATGGAGATCCTTCCCTACCCATGCACTGAGAGTTTCCATTCTCCTATAAAGACTCAATAATCCCAGAAGGGAGTTATGGAACCGCAGCTCCACTCAGAGGGCATCTCGAGGAAGGATTCAACAACTGCCTTAAACCCTTACCAACATCAAAACCCAACAAACCCTCCTCATTCAAAGGGGATATAGCATGGCTAAGGTGCCCATTCAAGACAGGTCGAACATGAGAGGAAACACTAGGAACCAACCTACACTCCCCCTCCAAATCCCCAGATGGGTTCTTCTCAAACTTATTTAAAACCAAGTCCTAAAAGCACCAAAAAATATCAACGATCCAATCCTCATTCTTAACAAGAGATGCCATATCTTCCTCCGATAATGAATTAAACAATGAAGGATAAAAGATTTGCATCTTACCTATAAATGAAGAGGGGTCAAATTTGGAAAAGTGTTCATTTTGAAACATCCTACGTGAGGATGGATTTGGGCATCTCTATCATCTTGTGACAAGTCCAGTCGAGTATCACCTTCAGAAAAATCATCAACCCTGGGGCAATTTGACTTCATATGACCTGTTTTCCAGCAGTAATGACACCTAAAAGGCTCCCTCCAATAGTCCAAAAGTTGGATGAAGGAATCTTCCTCAAAACAAACCTCCATCTCTTCAGGAAGCCCTAGCTCTGTGTCAAGTTCTACCAGAACCCATGCCAAATGCTTATTATTCCAACTAAGCGCATGTTCATCAAAGAAAACAAATTTTCCAACTATGTTTGCGATATCAACAAACACCTTAGTAGCCTAATGCTCTATAGGATAACATGGAAGTAGCGTCCAAAAACAATGCTTAGTGAAAACCTCTTTATATGGATTAAACCTCGAAGACCAGTGCTTGAGTATCAATACTCCCTTACCAATAATCCAAGGTATTTCTAGGATTTTTAGTAAGTCCCCTTCAGACAGGAAATGGAAACAAATCCAATGATTTGAGAGCAAACTAAAACGTGGACAGTATCCCAACCTCGGCTTCCATAGATCCAAAATCCATTTTGTGAGCATAAGCTTCATCATTTTTATGTAGAAGAACTTTCCCACCAGAGCTTTCGATGAAATCCCTAACACCCTGTCCATCAAAATATCCTTGCCCAAAATGAAAGGGAGCCTACCAGAGTGAGCCTTAAGACTTTTTTGTTTCCTATTCCCCTTTGCAGAAATTTCTTTGGAACGATTTTTCCGGCACCCCTTCCCTTAACTGAGATTCCAGTAGCTAAAGCCTCCGAACTCTTCACCACCGCCTTCCCATGGTTGTGAGAACTCTTCTTTACAAGACAAGATTTTCCAACACTTGCCCGTTGTTCACCAACCAACCTCGAATCCGAGGACCCATATTCAACCACCACATCGTCCTTAACCGACAAGTGTTGGGATGAGCTGAGCAAAGAGGCATTGCATAGACTATGGTACATACACATGTAGTCCTCATCAGGCTTTAAAAGACCCTCACTAGCCCAAAGGGCATCCTCTGCCTCCCAATCCAAGTTAGTAACGGTTTCCATGTCAGTAAGGAAAAAAACAAAGGCCTACACACAGTTAACCACATTGCTTCAGCCCATACAGAAATTGCAGAACCTCACACCTACAAAAACCTAGCCTAAACCCTAGACCCATCGCTCACTTGACCACTTGGGCCTTGATCCCTCAACTTCATCTAGTGCTTTTTATCATAAAATAGGTCAAAATTTTAAAATGTTTTTTAAACCCTCTCCACACATAATAAATTCAAGGTTGTTGTGGGTGGAAGTATAATTGAGGGTTGGAACCACTTTTTCTCCTACAGTATGAGGTAAAACATCAACTCGTTGGTTGATTTCGACTATCAAGTACGAGTGTCTATGATAATCTTGCAAGAGTTGTAGACTACCTAGGTATGTTTCACTATAAAGTCGTCATACACAAAGAACAACTTTTATAGAAATTATAATGATATGGACCTCACACTATCCTTGCAAATAGATTGAAAGAAATTGAAAACACTTCTACCTAATCTTTAATATAAAAACAAAAATAATAATAAATCTAAGGTTAAAACAAATCTATGCTAATTTAATTATGATTATTATTTAAATATAGTAAGACAGACAAATGATATATCATCTTTTTT
>JZKD02S1035742.1:0-13369 GCA_000966675.3 Picea glauca | reverse complement strand
AACCCATTGAATTGGAGCGCGAACTGTTCCACTAGTTTCACGTTGAATCCTTAGATTTTCTTGTAGTAGAGCATGCATCTAACCTGTTCTAAAGACGCTCTAACATCCATATCTTCATTTACCAATGTCAAGTTTTGAGGCTTAGACCCCACAGTTCTGCCACTTCGTGCCCCTTTCCTTATGTTTTGGGATGTCATCATGGTGCAGTTCGTGTTTGTTCTGCACGCGCGGTAGTGAAGATGCCACCCCTTTACCGAAGATATCCATTTATCCCAGACTTGTCGTAGGGGCGGTAGCGGAACTTCGCGTGATAAGCAAGGATAATTTTGCGAATTCATTGCGTGGGCTCCAGGGCACCACAAATACTCTTGGTGCAGGGACGAGTCGATGCTGTGATAATGATGAAGATAGGCTCATCGCAGTAGGGGAGTGCGAAAGAGAATTTTGACATGATGAGAACTCTGAGAATGAGGGTATGATTGTGAGAGGACTTATTGTTTGAAACAAAAACTGGTGACCAACTTTGACCAACTCGAAAACATGATATAATATGGAACAAACGCGACAGTATTGACTGACCCAATTTGTGACATAGCTGATGGAAATCGACTTTCCCGCAGTGAGAAAATCGGAGCTTGTGAAAAAGGTTACAGATGATGCATAGACTCGGCTGGTAAATGGAATACATGCAGAGCGGCTGGAATTTATAATTGGATGAGTGAGGGATGGAATCATGACAGGGGACATTGAATCCATGGTGATGAGAAGTTTGAAAGCAGGCCGAATATTTGTGCAGCACATTCACGCGACGGGTACAATTCAGAGTGTGTGAAGTACAAATGATAAGAGCTATAGAGTATACATGATATGAGTGCTATGATTTCTTATCCTTTTTGACTTCATAATGAGTTTATGATGGTCGTTATATCCGCCGATGTGACCCTAACTATAACAACTTGCTTCAGCCTTTGGCATGTAAGACCTCATCTTCTGACATGACCCTACCTTTTGGGAAAAGACCTTTATCATTTACACATGTTTGGTTCTGACGTCCATTCCCAACTCTAAGGGCCAAACCGACCACTTGCTGACTTTGACCCATTTGTTGTTCGGTACCTGACCTCACACGCTTTGACACATGAACTATAACTCGACTAAGACTGACTCTAACTGAAAAATTACAGCGCTAAAAATTGGCTCCAATGGGGATGCTATCCTTCGAGTGAGGTGGCAAAGAAAAATAGACCAGGTGACTAACCATTGGGCCTTATTTGACTTTTAGACTCTGAAATAACAAAAAAAACACACCCTATATGTTATTGACATAGTTATGATCAGAATCAGCATAAACTTAGGGCCTTCACTTCGAGATTTAATTTCCTACTGACACACTAACTCGAAATTCCTTCTTTGAAAACAAAAAATGAAAAGGCTATTTACAATGATATGAAAAACTAAACAGACCTTACTAGACCGGATAATGTTTGAGGAACCTACCATTTACAGACCCCCCACCAGTGAGCTCTCTCTTAAGCTATGGTAGCAGATATGTGTTGCCTCCGTGGCATGTGACGAATCTAAAAGGTCCCATCCAAAGATGATCAAATTTTCCATGCTTTCCCTTGTCTTCGTTCCTCGCATCCCACTTTAGCACCAGATCATCCACCTTGAAATCTTCCTCCTTAGAGTATTTGTCGAAAATTTTCTTCATCCGGTCTTGGTGGAGTTGTGATCGGTTGAAAACCTACTCCCTCATTTGTTGCACATGAATTAGCTGATTTATCCTCCTCTGAGCGTCGTCTAGATCGACCTCTTTCTCTTGCAACAACTTCCTAATGGGAAATCCCAACGAGGTAGGGAAAAATGCATCAGTGCCATATACAATTTGGAATAGTGATGTAGAGATGGACTTTTTGGTAGTGATCCTATCAACCCACAACGCGTAGATAAGCTTCTTGTGCCAGGCCTTCTTGTTGTCCCATAAGAGCCTCTTAATAATATTGGTTAAGATTTTATTCGATGATTCCACTAACCCATTAACCTGTGGGTAATACGCCATATAATGTCCCAGGGTTCTATTGTAATCCTTACAAAACTTCTCCATTTTCTTGGACTTAAATGCTGCTGTATTATCCGTTATGATCTTAATAGGGCACCTGAACCTAGACAAAATGTTGGTATCTAGAAACTGAATGATGACTGTGTCAGTATCCTGCCTCATTGGGACTGATTCGATCCATTTGGTGAAGTAATCTGTAGCCATAAGTATCCATTTGTGCTGCACCGAGGATGGCAGATGAATTTCTCCTATAAATTCTAGGTCCCATTGCATGAACATTGCTTCGACAGAGACTGGTTTTAATGATAGGGGTTGGATCTTTCTCCTTCCATCGAATATCTGGCACTCATGGAAACTAGAAAATTATTTGTATAAATCTATGAAAATGCTGGGCCAATAATAACCCGCCCTGCAAATTTTATGCACGGTGGTTTTCCAGCACTGATGTCCTATGTAGTTGCCTTTGTGGAATTCTCTGATAGCTCGTTCCATGTCATATTCTAGTAAGAAACTTAGCAATATACCTCCCAGATATTTCCAATTTAGAGAGTTATCTAAGATGTAGAACTTAACAACCTTCATCTTTAAAAACCTGGCCTTGGTCTTTCTTAACCCTGGAGCAACTCACCGATTCTTCAACACATAAATGATGTCCACATACTAAGGTGAATCGATGAATTTCCGAGACACCTATAGGGTTTCTTCTTCTTGAGGGTTCTCCAACAGATCAACAATGAAGTTTATTCCTAAAATGTCGTAGTTCGAATGTGCCATCAGTTTTGCAATCCCTTGACCCTTAATCAACTTTGTGGGATTGATTTCTAGGTCATATTCCAACATGACTATGATCCACTTACCTCTTCTTCCCTCAGGGTCAGGCTAAGTTAGGATGTCTTTGACTGAATTGCTGGGCACGTAAGAGATAACGCGAGAATGCAGTATATAAGTCATGAACTCCTTGAGGTCTTTAACCAAGGAGTATGCTTGTTTCTCCATAATATCATACCTCAGTGGGGAATCTCTCAACGTCCTGTTGAAGTAGGCTATAGGATTTTCAAAATTTTGGTCATCCTTCTATAATAGTACGCCAATGATGGTATGCTCCGAGACGAATGTGAACAAGATGAAATCATTTGTGAACACTAGGCTGGAAAATACGGGAGCTTTGGTCAGGGCTACCTTGATGTCTTCAAACAATCTCCTAGCTTCGAGGGTCCATTTGATCTCATTTCCATTTTTGAGCATGCTGGTGATATGCTTTATAATTTTAGCTAGATTCGGGATGAACCTTCTCAATAAATTCACCTTTACTAGGAAGGACTGTACCTTCTTCTTGCTCCAAGGAGTCTTGATCTTCAGAATTCCTTCTACCCTGCAGGGATCTAAATTTATACCTTCCTTTGAGATTATTTGCCCCAACAGTTTCCCTTCTTGTATTCCGAAATGTGACTTTTTTGAACTTAAAGATATGCCAAACTTTCTGCATTTCTAGAAGACCTTCTTCAAATGCTCAAGACGTTGTTTGTCGGAGTCAGAATACACCGTGATTTCATCTAGGTATATCACGATAAATGTTTCCTTTTCCTCAGCAAATTCTATATCCATAGCCCTATGGAAAGTAGCTCCGACGTTCATAAGACCGAACGACATCTTTGCATACATGAACGTACCATGATCTGATTGTAGCCTGAAAAATTGTCCAACATAGACATCTTCTGGAATCCAACTACCTTCTACAGGATGTAGTCCATCTTAGGGAACAGGTAGTTGTCCTTGAGGGATACTCTATTCAAGTTCTGAAAATCCATGCACAACCTTATTTTTCCGCTCTTTTTCCTTACAGGCACTAGGTTGACAACCGATTTCGAAAATCTTAAAGAAACAATACTTTTGGCTTCAAAAAGTTTCTTTACCTCTTTTTCAATTAGCAACAATAGCAAGGTATTGATATGTCTTAGCTTTTGCTTGAAAGGTTTTTGATCTTCTTTAAGAGGAATGACATGCTGAATCACTTTAGTGTCGTAGACTTTCAAGTCTTCATAACTCCAGGTGAAAATGTCAGGAAAGTATTTCATGAGTTCGATGTAGTTCTGCTTGACCTCTGAACTGAGCATCTTTGATAATTTGATTATCCTTGGATTCTCCTGGGTCCCGATGTTGCAATCCTCGATGTCCTCATCATTTGCAGCGATCTTGGGATTTATAGCTACATTGTTTTCATCAAACAACTTTTCCAACGGAACTAATCCCTTGAGGATGATGTTATTTTTTAGCTGCACTATGTCCCTCCCAGCTATAATGGTTCTGAAAGGGGTCATGGTTATTGCGCACAAACATGCTCCCATCTTCCTCGCAACAAAACTCATCATCGATGTTCACGTTAGCGAACTTGTCGCTCATTTGGAGAAATCTTTCCACCTGTTTGTCATCTTCAAACACCTGCCAATACTTGATATTATCGGGTATCGCCGGATGGTGTTTGGCTTTGTTCTCATACTTTCTATTGGGGAAAATCGAAAATAAAAAAAATAAAGCCGAGGTGGCCAGGGCATCCACAATTTGATTCTTCCCCCTTGGGATTGCTGACAAATTGTACTCTGAGAATTCTTCGAGGAGGTCCAACACTAGATTCCTATATGCTTTCAGTATGGGGTGCTTGGACTGGTATACACCCTTCATTTTATTTATGACGAGATTAGAGTCCCCATGCACTACTATCCTCTTTGCGCCTAACTCTTTCAAATTTCTTAGACCTAAAATCAATGCCTCATACTCTGCCATGTTATTTGTACAATCAAAGGCGAGTTTGTAAGAATAGAGTTTTGAGCCCACCTTGGGAGGATTTATCCATACACCAGCTCCTTATCCTTCCTTGATGATGGCTCCATTGAAGCTCATGTTACACATCTCATTCTCTGCACGGTTCCTCAAGTCTACGCACTCTTCTACTTGGTGCGCGGCCTTATCCTCGACAATCATGACGACTGTCGGCTCTTCTCCTTCAAAGCTCAGGTCATTGCAAAATATAGAGGAGTCGATCTCAGTGTCGACGGAATAGATAGGGTGGTTGTTCGGCTAGGTCTTGCTACTCACCATGTATTTTAGCAACATCTCTCTGTATAACCGTCTCTCTTGGCTGAAAACCGGGATAGCAGCGTACGACATATCCATCTGCAGGGTTCCCTTCAATTTTGCGGCCCACGACCTGGATAATAACATGCCAAATTTAGGGGGTATGTCAGTGACAACCACGTCTATAACCAGATTCTTAGAATGGATTTGGGACAATGACACAACCAATTCTTTGATCAAACCCAAGCATTTCACTCTCCTCGAGTCAAATGAGAAGAGATCCTTATAAGGCCTGGTGATGTCCAAACCTAACTCATCCATGACCACTTTGGACATGAGATTGTGCGGTGTGCCTGAATCCAGCATGGCATTATGCAAAGTGATGTCATGGATTTTGAGGCTGACATAGAAAGGAGGAACGTTCTCAGTATCACCCGTTTCTTCCACACGTGGACCAAACAAAATGGCAGGGTGATCGTCTTGGACGTTCAGGGTATCGAGGGTTTCTTCCATCTTTAACATTTTAATAATCTGATCCTGATACTCTCCTTTCTTAATGAGCTCATTGAAAGGAATGAANAAAGGTCCCATCCAAAGATGATCAAATTTTCCATGCTTTCCCTTGTCTTCGTTCCTCGCATCCCACTTTAGCACCAGATCATCCACCTTGAAATCTTCCTCCTTAGAGTATTTGTCGAAAATTTTCTTCATCCGGTCTTGGTGGAGTTGTGATCGGTTGAAAACCTACTCCCTCATTTGTTGCACATGAATTAGCTGATTTATCCTCCTCTGAGCGTCGTCTAGATCGACCTCTTTCTCTTGCAACAACTTCCTAATGGGAAATCCCAACGAGGTAGGGAAAAATGCATCAGTGCCATATACAATTTGGAATAGTGATGTAGAGATGGACTTTTTGGTAGTGATCCTATCAACCCACAACGCGTAGATAAGCTTCTTGTGCCAGGCCTTCTTGTTGTCCCATAAGAGCCTCTTAATAATATTGGTTAAGATTTTATTCGATGATTCCACTAACCCATTAACCTGTGGGTAATACGCCATATAATGTCCCAGGGTTCTATTGTAATCCTTACAAAACTTCTCCATTTTCTTGGACTTAAATGCTGCTGTATTATCCGTTATGATCTTAATAGGGCACCTGAACCTAGACAAAATGTTGGTATCTAGAAACTGAATGATGACTGTGTCAGTATCCTGCCTCATTGGGACTGATTCGATCCATTTGGTGAAGTAATCTGTAGCCATAAGTATCCATTTGTGCTGCACCGAGGATGGCAGATGAATTTCTCCTATAAATTCTAGGTCCCATTGCATGAACATTGCTTCGACAGAGACTGGTTTTAATGATAGGGGTTGGATCTTTCTCCTTCCATCGAATATCTGGCACTCATGGAAACTAGAAAATTATTTGTATAAATCTATGAAAATGCTGGGCCAATAATAACCCGCCCTGCAAATTTTATGCACGGTGGTTTTCCAGCACTGATGTCCTATGTAGTTGCCTTTGTGGAATTCTCTGATAGCTCGTTCCATGTCATATTCTAGTAAGAAACTTAGCAATATACCTCCCAGATATTTCCAATTTAGAGAGTTATCTAAGATGTAGAACTTAACAACCTTCATCTTTAAAAACCTGGCCTTGGTCTTTCTTAACCCTGGAGCAACTCACCGATTCTTCAACACATAAATGATGTCCACATACTAAGGTGAATCGATGAATTTCCGAGACACCTATAGGGTTTCTTCTTCTTGAGGGTTCTCCAACAGATCAACAATGAAGTTTATTCCTAAAATGTCGTAGTTCGAATGTGCCATCAGTTTTGCAATCCCTTGACCCTTAATCAACTTTGTGGGATTGATTTCTAGGTCATATTCCAACATGACTATGATCCACTTACCTCTTCTTCCCTCAGGGTCAGGCTAAGTTAGGATGTCTTTGACTGAATTGCTGGGCACGTAAGAGATAACGCGAGAATGCAGTATATAAGTCATGAACTCCTTGAGGTCTTTAACCAAGGAGTATGCTTGTTTCTCCATAATATCATACCTCAGTGGGGAATCTCTCAACGTCCTGTTGAAGTAGGCTATAGGATTTTCAAAATTTTGGTCATCCTTCTATAATAGTACGCCAATGATGGTATGCTCCGAGACGAATGTGAACAAGATGAAATCATTTGTGAACACTAGGCTGGAAAATACGGGAGCTTTGGTCAGGGCTACCTTGATGTCTTCAAACAATCTCCTAGCTTCGAGGGTCCATTTGATCTCATTTCCATTTTTGAGCATGCTGGTGATATGCTTTATAATTTTAGCTAGATTCGGGATGAACCTTCTCAATAAATTCACCTTTACTAGGAAGGACTGTACCTTCTTCTTGCTCCAAGGAGTCTTGATCTTCAGAATTCCTTCTACCCTGCAGGGATCTAAATTTATACCTTCCTTTGAGATTATTTGCCCCAACAGTTTCCCTTCTTGTATTCCGAAATGTGACTTTTTTGAACTTAAAGATATGCCAAACTTTCTGCATTTCTAGAAGACCTTCTTCAAATGCTCAAGACGTTGTTTGTCGGAGTCAGAATACACCGTGATTTCATCTAGGTATATCACGATAAATGTTTCCTTTTCCTCAGCAAATTCTATATCCATAGCCCTATGGAAAGTAGCTCCGACGTTCATAAGACCGAACGACATCTTTGCATACATGAACGTACCATGATCTGATTGTAGCCTGAAAAATTGTCCAACATAGACATCTTCTGGAATCCAACTACCTTCTACAGGATGTAGTCCATCTTAGGGAACAGGTAGTTGTCCTTGAGGGATACTCTATTCAAGTTCTGAAAATCCATGCACAACCTTATTTTTCCGCTCTTTTTCCTTACAGGCACTAGGTTGACAACCGATTTCGAAAATCTTAAAGAAACAATACTTTTGGCTTCAAAAAGTTTCTTTACCTCTTTTTCAATTAGCAACAATAGCAAGGTATTGATATGTCTTAGCTTTTGCTTGAAAGGTTTTTGATCTTCTTTAAGAGGAATGACATGCTGAATCACTTTAGTGTCGTAGACTTTCAAGTCTTCATAACTCCAGGTGAAAATGTCAGGAAAGTATTTCATGAGTTCGATGTAGTTCTGCTTGACCTCTGAACTGAGCATCTTTGATAATTTGATTATCCTTGGATTCTCCTGGGTCCCGATGTTGCAATCCTCGATGTCCTCATCATTTGCAGCGATCTTGGGATTTATAGCTACATTGTTTTCATCAAACAACTTTTCCAACGGAACTAATCCCTTGAGGATGATGTTATTTTTTAGCTGCACTATGTCCCTCCCAGCTATAATGGTTCTGAAAGGGGTCATGGTTATTGCGCACAAACATGCTCCCATCTTCCTCGCAACAAAACTCATCATCGATGTTCACGTTAGCGAACTTGTCGCTCATTTGGAGAAATCTTTCCACCTGTTTGTCATCTTCAAACACCTGCCAATACTTGATATTATCGGGTATCGCCGGATGGTGTTTGGCTTTGTTCTCATACTTTCTATTGGGGAAAATCGAAAATAAAAAAAATAAAGCCGAGGTGGCCAGGGCATCCACAATTTGATTCTTCCCCCTTGGGATTGCTGACAAATTGTACTCTGAGAATTCTTCGAGGAGGTCCAACACTAGATTCCTATATGCTTTCAGTATGGGGTGCTTGGACTGGTATACACCCTTCATTTTATTTATGACGAGATTAGAGTCCCCATGCACTACTATCCTCTTTGCGCCTAACTCTTTCAAATTTCTTAGACCTAAAATCAATGCCTCATACTCTGCCATGTTATTTGTACAATCAAAGGCGAGTTTGTAAGAATAGAGTTTTGAGCCCACCTTGGGAGGATTTATCCATACACCAGCTCCTTATCCTTCCTTGATGATGGCTCCATTGAAGCTCATGTTACACATCTCATTCTCTGCACGGTTCCTCAAGTCTACGCACTCTTCTACTTGGTGCGCGGCCTTATCCTCGACAATCATGACGACTGTCGGCTCTTCTCCTTCAAAGCTCAGGTCATTGCAAAATATAGAGGAGTCGATCTCAGTGTCGACGGAATAGATAGGGTGGTTGTTCGGCTAGGTCTTGCTACTCACCATGTATTTTAGCAACATCTCTCTGTATAACCGTCTCTCTTGGCTGAAAACCGGGATAGCAGCGTACGACATATCCATCTGCAGGGTTCCCTTCAATTTTGCGGCCCACGACCTGGATAATAACATGCCAAATTTAGGGGGTATGTCAGTGACAACCACGTCTATAACCAAATTCTTAGAAGGGATTTGGGACAGTGACACAACCAATTCTTTGATCAAACCCAAGCATTTCACTCTCCTCGAGTCAAAGGAGAAGAGATCCTTATAGGGCCTGGTGATGTCCAAACCTAACTCATCCATGACCACTTTGGACATGATATTGTGCGGTGTTCCTGAATCCAGCATGGCATTATGCAAAGTGATGTCATGGATTTTGAGGCTGACATAGAAAGGAGGAACGTTCTCAGTATCGCCCGTTTCTTCCACGCGTGGACCAAACAAAATGGCAGGGTGATTGTCTTGGAAGTTCAGGGTATCGAGGGTTTCTTCCATCTTTAACATTTTAATAATCTGATCCCGATACTCTCCTTTCTTAATGAGCTCATTGAAAGGAATGCAGATTTTAATCTTGGCCATTTCATTTTCAAAGTTAAAGGGGGGGGGGATTTATCTACCTCTTTGACGCCCATCTCCTAACAGGCTTTTGGCGCTTTCTTTAAAACCTCCTCTTTTGACTTTCNAGATTTTAATCTTGGCCATTTCATTTTCAAAGTTAAAGGGGGGGGGGATTTATCTACCTCTTTGACGCCCATCTCCTAACAGGCTTTTGGCACTTTCTTTAAAACATCCTCTTTTGACTTTCCCTTTTCCGTCGCATCCTTGGTCGGGTTGTCTTTCTTTGGTTGTCTTGCGGAAGGGGTGTTCTCTTGAGGTTCCTTTGCGGGATTAGTATGTTGAGGTTCTGTAGACGCCTTTATACTCCTGAGGTTGTATTGGTTTTGAAATTTCATGATGGCGTTGTGATACCCTTTCCTCAATTCCTTCGTTTTCGAAGACAACGTGTCATCAGTTTTCAACATAATACCATCATCTGCGTCCATGAATTGATCGTGCTCCCTCTCGTCAAGAACACGTGTGTGTCCATGTCATCGTAAAAATGCATCTGATCTTGGATCATCTGATCAAAATATTCATTGGTGTAATTTTTTTGGAACGGAGGCCTTATTTGTTGATCACCCTAGTCCCTTTGTTCCCTCTGCCTGATCTACGATACATGACTCGTTCTAAATTTTTGATTTATGGGTTGGAAATTAGTTTTTTCTCGGGCAGTGGGCTTGTTTTCCATGGAAATCCTTTCCATCATCTTCTCCATAGTCTTCATCATTAATTCGAACTTGTCATTTGATGATCGAGAAGTCGAGGGATACACATCTCCTTGGGGATTCTTTCTATTTCTATCGAAGTTTTGTTTGATTTTCCCCAATGCCATAATATTTACTTCTAATTCGATTGTGCCACTCATCATGGCTCCTATATTAGCATATCTTCTTTCCCTTAGCAGCAAGGAGAAATCGTTGTCAAAAGAGTCAGCGTATCGTAGCTACGTGGCTTGACTTCTGCGGGGATTGAGTTGTATACCTTCATGAAACGAGCCGAGAAATCTTGCATCATCTCCTCTGGTGCTCTCTTCATATTGTTGTACTACATTAGTATTTGTAGAAGATTCATTTTGTCTCCCCATCTGGTAAGGAACAATGTTTCAAATGATGCAAAGTTGGGAATGCTTGCTGCTTGAAGGGCCTTAAACCACTTCCTGACCTCCCCTGAAAGACTCTGCATGAACAACCTCATGTTCACGTCCTCATGATCTACCTCTTCTAGATCAAAAAAACCATTGAACCAATCCAAGTGATTTTGGGCAGAGGTGTTACCCTCGACATCATATAGCTTGATCGTCTGATTGTAGTTCTAGGGAAAATCATGTAGTTGGGTTGGCAGGGAAAGGGGGGCGAATCTGGCGGCCATTTCTTTAGGGGATTTTTGGATTTACGAGATGTTCTGAGTGAAAACTACAGTAGCTTGTGGTATTTTTTTTTGGTATTAGAGATCGAAACCTCTTCTCATCGAAGACTATATCATCCAAGATGGTTTCTGATTTAGACCTGAACAAGGTTTGTTCGAACAGGGTGTTGAAATCTAGGTCGTCAATGCTTTGAACACCGTCTTTGGGAAAGGATACGTTTCTGTCCAGGTAATAGAACGGGTTTGGAGCTTGCTCCTTTTCTCTGTGCAGAAGTTTCTCAGGATCACACACGTGTTCTACAAGGTTCGGGTTAGGATTGGCTCTGGTATAAACTATCTTTGGAACCAGGATTTCCAAATCACGCTAATCTATGCTACTGGTCTCTTTTACTGGAGTCTTCAGGGTAAAGGTTTCAACCAATATAGGCGTTTGGCCCACTATTACCCTCAGGTATCAAAACTATAGCTTTAGTCATTCTCCCAGGGAAAATTTTCTTCAATTCCGTCCTCGACAACGACGCCAAAATGTTAGCACTTTGTGAAACCCGTTTGGTTGAGAAAACGAATGATAGAGGTAACCTACAAAACAACTTTAAGGCCGAAAAATAACCTTTCTAACCTAGAGAGGGCTCTCTCGGAGAATTAGTCTTTATACAGGTTGTGGCTTTGAAATAGTCGACTATATTTAACACGTTCGTTTGGTATTTATGGTTCTATTGGAAAGAGAATGAAAAACCTTGGGCCATGGAGTCAAATTCTAGAAAAAAAGAGAAAGAAATTCCTTGGAAACTAAAACTTGAGAGGATAAAGGATAAGTAGGAAATGGTCTTTCAGTTTAAATTGGTTGTTTGTGGCGGGAGAAAATACATAAAGTAACTCAGAGCATTGCTGGAGATGAATTCTGAATTAACTTAGAAGAAAACACAGTTGTCTAAATGGAGAAAGTCTGGAGCACTGCACAGTGAATTCTAAACTTGTAAAGCATTCCGATTTAGAAAAAATATAGATATGAATACAAAGAACACGAGAATAACGTACATAAGAGAATTCACAGTACATCAAACCACTACCATTAGAATATTTTCATCAAAGTTTCAGGACCTTTGCATGAAACTTCAATTGGTTTCAAAAATTACATTCAACAGTCACCGTCTACATTACTTTGCCAACCAACCCGACTTACATTGAAATGATGCAATATATAGAAAAGGTGTGTCGCTTGGGTTTCCCTGTCCCCCAACTACCATCCCTAGAAAATAGGCTTAGATTATTCCCTGCCAGATGACCCTTCGAATGGCACTTTACTACAAACAGAAAATCGACTATACCCAATCATACAATAACCGATGCTTTTACCATGAGAGTTCAGTCATCAACAAGATTCAGTTGTTAAGAAATTACGCATCGATGTTTTTCCTTTGGCAAGTTATTGGGACGATCAAGTGCTTTTACAAACTCCCACAATCCAGTGTAACGACTTCGATTTTTGCCACACGATCATTTTCTGAGGTGTGCATGTGGCAGGTAACCATGAACTGTCACCGGTGTCTCTAAGATGCCAACAATGATTAGGGGACGACACCTTTCTTCCAAACTGTTTTGTGCTCAACTTACACTTGTGCTTCACGGTAGATATGTTTCCAAAATTTGCATGATGTATGTCTATCGCGTGGGTATATGTTAGAGTTCCTTTTCCTCAGCAGGAAACAGGAAACGGGGAGAAAAAATCTCGCACCGCATTCAAAAAAAAAACAAGGTCAATCAATTAAGTTTCTAGCCTCGTCTGCAGTCATGATGTTCAGAGAATTTTCCTGAGAGACCAAATGCACCTTTCTAGATTCTTTACTTGTCTTCACAAAACCACGTTCCCTTTCAACTTCATTTGCACACTGGATAGAGCTGCGTGAACGTTTTCCATGGATGATTCACATTCCCTGAAGTGCTCCTCAATTATCTCCTCTAACATTCTCTATGCCTTGCACAACTGAATGATTGTGTCTTGTGATTCTCTGAGCTGCCTCTTGAGCCAAGTCACATTCCCTTCTCGACCCTGTGATGATGATGTCTCTAGGTGTGCTTGATTTAACTGCTGTGAAAACTCACGAGCATCCATGTATTCAGAGT
>JZKD02S1035741.1:1805-18936 GCA_000966675.3 Picea glauca | reverse complement strand
ATATCATAAAGGTTGCAAAAAAATAATTTTCAATGCAGAAACTAGAGAAGTGAAAGACCTCGAGGAATTGACGGATGCTTAGTTCAACTATGTTAAGGAGGAAGAGGAAGTCATCAAGAGCAATTTTTGGGCAATGAAATAAACCAAGGAAGCATATACGACGAACAAAAACAATGCAGAGAAGACACCATTCATGTGGGAATACAAGTTGCACCATACCAAGCATAGTGGGGCTGTGAAAGAGTAATAACACAAGATGGTCAAATGTGTGAAGTATAAAGATAAATTTAGTAAAGTTGCACACTGTTTAGGAACACTACCAGGTCAGTATAAAAGCAAAAACACCTGCTAAATGAGATTGCACCAAACTAAGGTTAGGGAGACAAGTTTAATGCAGCACTATATGTCACGCATGCTTGGCAGAAAAGAAGTAGACTAGAAGAACTTGAAGCATGGCTCTACACAAAGGGTAATGTGGTTGTTGATCCACAGAAGATAATGACTAAGTAAAATCAATATCATGAACCTCCTCTAGAACCAAATCAGCCTAGACTTGAGCAAACTACCTGAGGCATCAGGTATCAATCATTTGCAGAAAGAGTCGTCTTCAAGCCAAGGGAAATAAATTCTTCATAGTTATTTTTGAAGTAATCTTCAAGAATTTGCAAAAGAAAAATTTTGTGAGTGTATCTTTTGTATTCAATGAGGAATTCTACAATTTCGCAATTCTTGCTCCAGGAAGAGGCAAAGATTTAGGGTAGAAATATATTTTGGCTCAATAGCCTTGTAAGCGACAACAATATTCTGACCTTTGGTTAACCTATCAGAGTCTTGTCTAACTTGTTGGACCCAACATGTTGGTCAGGATGTCAGGACCTTGAATAACGACTTCTAACAACCAAATCAATGTATAAATACAATGTGAAAAATCATCAGGGATAGTCCCTAGCCTCCAAACCAATTATGCAACTGCTCCATCTCTTTAATATAATAGACCTTCTTGGATATCACTAGTCTTTCATGCATAAACTATCACTCCTACTTCCCTTGCACCCACTCTATGGAAATGATATCAGAGAATCCTAACCCTGGAAAACAAGCCCAAGTCTTACCCATCATTATGAGTCATCAGAAAGTGCAATTTAGTCAACTTTGGAACATAAAGTATGCAGATATACTAACATAAATGATTACTTTAAAGTTTAAACCAATCACAGATGTTTAAATTCACTCCAAAGAACTTCTGAGTCATCACTCCTTTACACATTTCAAGGGCTAAATTAAATGTACTTCATGATATAGATTAAGTTATTAACATCTGCATTTGGAAAGTTTGCATCAAGCTATGATTCAAATTTTTTAAATCAGTCATGAATCTCACCTTCACTTGTCTCTGAAAATATATACATGGGGATAATATCATTAGACATGTTCAAGGTGTAGCTTTTAGGTACAGTAACAGATCCATTTGCAGCGACTTCCATCATAAACTGCATCCATGTGCAAACTGTCATGTCAAATGATGTGGAACCAAAACAGTCCACAAGAATAATATGTTATTATTGCAATGGTCACAATCTATGATGTACAAGACACCAATCCTTCCAGAATTTGAACCCTTCAATACCCAACTAATAGTGTTTTACATGGTTCTTACAAGAACATAGTGCATCCTAATTCCAGTACACCAAATGTAGCAACTGAATCTATTGACCGGTAATTGAGGCAGTACTTTACCCTAATTGAGCAGTGAACCCTGTGTATAGGTGCAAAAAGACTTAACTATACTGAAGAATTTATAGTCTTGAATAATTACTTCTTTGTACTGTAGCAATGCAACAAGAAGCACCATTTCTGAGTCCTGACCCTTGTTATTGCAACGACTACCAATTTATTGATCTTATTGTTCATAAATACACAAACTATGCTCTTCTTCCACATATTATTCACTTTGAAGGTGTGTCAACAAATGTTGCTTAGAAAGGTGTCATGTTTTATTTTAAATTCATTATTTTTAAATTACCTGTTCTCTCCAATGGACTTGTGGAAAGCTTGCTTGGAAAGGTATCATGCAGAGATAAATAACATTCAAATTTGTTCTGCACAACCTCAATAATGTGCAGCAAAGTTTTTCACATACCTAGTATGCCGTGTGTATAGCTTCAAGCATGTCTTCAAATATGCCTTGTACGCATTCCATCAGTCCATGTGATAAATGGTAGTACATCAAGCTCATTTTAAATAATGTTGAATGTCTCAAGAGTCAACTATCATCATCAGAGTATATTCTGTGAACACTATGTCTATTCTACAAAAATTGTGGTAAGCCTAATAGGATACGATAAACAATACGGAAAAGTGGCTTCACAGCTATATTAAGTCAGAAAAGATTGATGATATGAATAAGAAAGTCATTTTATACTTTATGACATTGGATTTCTTCAATGATCCGAAATTAGAAAGAATCAAACAAGCAACCTGATCCACAAGAAAAGGCATAGCTGGTAGACTGGCTGTGGTGAACCAACTCAGTCCATACACAAAATACCCAAAATACTTGGAATATAAAGAAATCTATTTAGGAAAATAATATATATTGAATAAAAATGTATAAGAATATGAATAGTATGATCACAAATGAGAAATAAGGGCTGTATATATACCCATGCAAGGGTGCCCTTTCATAAGAGACATGACATTTCATCAAGAAGGTGTCTCTTCATAACATATTTAGTTACTGAGTATTAATTATTATTATTTAATCATTATATATTTATATCTATTTATATGTATATTTGTGTTCATAACATTGGCTTCCCCTTTTGAAATGCTTTGTCCTTAAAGCATACTGATGGAAGGACTGGACTTCTTTTCCTTTGTCTTGTAATGTCGTCGCATCATTCTTTGTTCCGTCAGTCCATGTGATAAATGGTAGTACATCAAGCWCATTTTAAATAATGTTGAATGTCTCAMCTATCATCATSAGASTATATTCTRTGAACAYTATGTCTATTCTACARAAATTGTSGTAASCCTAATAGGGATACGATAAAGAATAYGRAAAAGTGGCTTCAYAGCTATRTTAAGTCARAAAAGATTGATGATATGAATAAGAAAGTCATTTTATACTTTATGACATTGGATTTGTTCAATGATCCGAAATTAGAAAGAATCAAACAAGCAACCTGATCCACAAGAAAAGGCATAGTTGGTAGCCTGGCTGTGGTGAACCAACTCAGTCCATACACAAAATACCCAAAATACTTGGAATATAAAGAAATCTATTTAGGATAATAACATATATTGAATAAAAATGTATAAGAATATGAATAGTATGATCACAAATGAGAAAGAAGGGTTGTATATATACCCATGCAAGGGTGCCCTTTCATAAGAGACATGACATTTCATCAAGAAGGTGTCTCTTCATAACATATTTGGTTACTGAGTATTAATTATTATTATTTAATCATTATCTGTTTATATCTATTTATATGTATATTTGTGTTCATAACATTGGCTTCCCCTTTTAAAATGCTTTGTCCTTAAAGCATACTGATGGAAGGACTGGACTTCTTTTCCTTTGTCTTGTAATGTCGTCGCATCATTCTTTGTTCCGTCAGTCCATGTGATAAATGGTAGTACATCAAGCTCATTTTAAATAATGTTGAATGTCTCAACTATCATCATCAGAGTATATTCTATGAACACTATGTCTATTCTACAAAAATTGTGGTAAGCCTAATAGGATACGATAAAGAATATGAAAAAGTGGCTTCACAGCTATATTAAGTCAGAAAAGATTGATGATATGAATAAGAAAGTCATTTTATACTTTATGACATTGGATTTGTTCAATGATCCGAAATTAGAAAGAATCAAACAAGCAACCTGATCCACAAGAAAAGGCATAGCTGGTAGACTGGCTGTGGTGAACCAACTCAGTCCATACACAAAATACCCAAAATACTTGGAATATAAAGAAATCTATTTAGGATAATAATATATATTGAATAAAAATGTATAAGAATATGAATAGTATGATCACAAATGATAAATAAGGGTTGTATATATACCCATGCAAGGGTGCCCTTTCATAAGAGACATGACATTTCATCAAGAAGGTGTCTCTTCATAACATATTTAGTTACTGAGTATTAATTATTATTATTTAATCTTTATCTATTTATATGTATATTTGTGTTTATAACATTGGCTTCCCCTTTTGAAATGCTTTGTCCTTAAAGCATACTGATGGAAGGACTGGACTTCTTTTGTGTTTATAACATTGGCTTCCCCTTTTGAAATGCTTTGTCCTTAAAGCATACTGATGGAAGGACTGGACTTCTTTTCCTTTGTCTTGTAATGTTGTCGCATCATTCTTTGTTCCGTCAGTCCATGTGATAAATGGTAGTACATCAAGCTCATTTTAAATAATGTTGAAGTCTCAACTATCATCATCAGAGTATATTCTGTGAACACTATGTCTATTCTACAAAAATTGTGGTAAGCCTAATAGGATACGATAAAGAATACGGAAAAGTGGCTTCACAACTATATTAAGCCAAAAGAGATTGATGATATGAATAAGAAAATCATTTTATACTTTATGACATTGGATTTGTTCAATGATTTGAAATTAGAAAGAATCAAACAAGCAACCTGATCCACAAGAAAAGGCATAGCTGGTAGACTGGCTGTGGTGAACCAACTCAATCCATACACAAAATACCCAAAATACTTGGAATATAAAGGAATCTATTTAGGATAATAATATATATTGAATAAAAATGTATAAGAATATGAATAGTATGATCACAAATGAGAAATAAGGGTTGTATATATACCCATGCAAGGGTGCCCTTTCATAAGAGACATGACATTTCATCAAGAAGGTGTCTCTTGATAACATATTTAGTTACTGAGTATTAATTATTATTATTTAATCATTATCTATTTATATCTATTTATATGTATATTTGTGTTCATAACATTGGCTTCCCCTTTTGAAATGCTTTTTCCTTAAAGCATACTGATGGAAGGACTGGACTTCTTTTCCTTTGTCTTGTAATGTCGTCGCATCATTCTTTGTTCCGTCAGTCCATGTGATAAATGGTAGTACATCAAGCTCATTTTAAATAATGTTGAATGTCTCAACTATCATCATCAGAGTATATTCTGTGAACATTATGTCTATTCTACAAAAATTGTGGTAAGCCTAATAGGATACGATAAAGAATACGGAAAAGTGGCTTCATAGCTATATTAAGTCAGAAAAGATTGATGATATGAATAAGAAAGTCATTTTATACTTTATGACATTGGATTTGTTCAATGATCCGAAATTAGAAAGAATCAAACAAGCAACCTGATCGGAGTCGATCCACAAGAAAAGGCATAGCTGGTAGACTGGCTGTGGTGAACCAACTCAGTCCATACACAAAATMCCCAAAATACTTGGAATATAAASAAATCTATTTARRAWAATAATATATATTGAATAAAAATGTATAAGAATATGAATAGTATGATCACAAATGAGAAATAAGGGCTGTATATATACCCATGCAAGGGTGCCCTTTCATAAGAGACATGACATTTCATCAAGAAGGTGTCTCTTCATAACATATTTAATCAAGAAGGTGTCTCTTCATAACATATTTAGTCACTGAGTATTAATTATTATTATTTAATCATTATCTATTTATATCTATTTATATGTATATTTGTGTTCATAACATTGGCTTCCCCTTTTGAAATGCTTTGTCCTTAAAGCATACTGATGGAAGGACTAGACTTCTTTTCCTTTGTCTTGTAATGTCGTCGCATCATTCTTTGATGCAAAATTTTCGAACCGTAAAAGGATCGGACCATTCTAATTCAATCTGTTGCGGAACGTTGCTCTTCGATGTTGAACTGTTATCATGAGACTTAAATGCGTCGGTATCAATATTTTTCGAACGATAATTTAGTTGTTCTCGACCTAAGTGATATTGATACGCTGCTCGTTTAAGACATCTACTTTTATGATTTGGATGTCGATAAGGAGTTCTTATAACATTAATTTCCCTCATCATGCTTGTAGTGTTTTCCTGGTTTAATTTCAATATATGATTTTCTTCGTTTTTTTCCCTATAGGTTCTTCTCGAGATCTTGATTCTCTTGTTCCAACTTCTAAACGCATTGTTTTCTATCCTTTGACTTCTTGATCTGTGTAAGTAGTTTTTGACTATGGTCTTTTAAGCGAGAAATTTATTTTTTTTATCCGTGATAACTTCGTCGAATTCCTTTTGCATCCTTGATATTGACTTTTGATTTTCTTGAAGAATCACCTTCAAGATATGTTTAAAGTCTTTTGATGAAGGTATTATCGAATTTGACCTCATAGTAGTGTCTTGAAATGTCATCATCTTCTCCTTATAGGGAAACGTCACAAAAAAATTCTCCATGTTTAAGATGAAGGTACCTAGATTTTTAAACCAGGGTAACCCGATAATGATGTCAATTTCTTCTTTATAAATAGCTATAACATTGAATTGAGATATATATTCATATTCATCGATTGTCACTTGAAACTCCTTAATTTGAAAAATATCTTCCTTTTCAATTATATTCATCTCTGGAATTAATAATTGATTTTCCAAATCAATATTAATGTAATTTTCATTATGGTCCAAGCTGATAACGATGCTAACCTCTCTTCCTTGAATACTCCCCTGTTAACCTCTCTTCCTTGAATACTCCCCTTTAATGTAGAAAAAATGTAACAAGATATATAACAATTTTCATAAGAAAATCTCCCTTTCTTCATTTTAGAATTATCCATTTTATAACCTTAAATTGGTCTTAAGATTATTTTTTATTTTTAAATAACTTGTACCTTCAAGCAATTTGTTATACACTTTAATACTTTGTTCTTTGTTTTTTGTTTTTTTTTCTTACTTTATTTAAAGTATAACCTCCTTTTTTCTCACTTCTTCACTATAATAACTTTTTATAACTTAGGAACTTTTAGACTCTATTCTTTATAACCCTTTTAATAACCTTAGAGTTACTATTTTTACTTTAGTACTAAAGTGCCTTTTTGTCTTGTGGATATCTCTAACTCCACAATTTAAATAAATAAATGAAGGTAGTAAATTTCCAATATATCTCTTATGACTTAGTGATGGAATAACTTTAACTTATCCCTTTTATTTTAATAGTCACTTTTACACTTTTAGAAAGTACACTTTTATATTAATATTCACAGTCACTCCTTATCTTCTTAAAAGGTACCTTTTTATAGATTCTCTTTAATATATTTTCTTAATCCACTTATAAAGCACTTTATTATTTTATACTCAATGCAAAATAATGTCGTTGATCCTTCAATTCTTTTGATGTTGTTACCTCCCTAGGTGCACCAGATAGGATTGACGATGATCCGCAACGATTGAACAAGTCACTTGTTCAAATTCAGAGCTCAGAAGTCCAACCGGGCTTTATGGCCACTTCAAAATTTTCTTCTTCTTCTTGTATGCATGTTCCATATCCCCCTGGGAGAATTGTAATAAAATGAGCTAGCATGAGGTCTCTATTATGTAAAAGACTCATCTCCCTAAGACTTGGTCATCAGTGCATACTCTAGAGTGTTTTTTTCACTTGTTAATTATATCTTGTTTTTTAGCGATTTATAATTTCTAAATTTTTTCACTCACCTCCTCCAAAGTTGGAGTGTGTACCAATGGTTAGGCCTTACTGTGTTTTTTTTGAGTCTAGTGTCTAATGTATATTACCATGCTATTCATTTACCTAGAGTCTTATGGACATGCATTAGGTACCTCTAGGATTTTTTTATTATTTTAATCAGTTGTAAAATTTCCCGCAAAACNGCTCATTTTAAATAATGTTGAATGTCTCAACTATCATCATCAGAGTATATTCTGTGAACACTATGTCTATTCTACAAAAATTGTGGTAAGCCTAATAGGATACGATAAAGAATACAGAAAAGTGGCTTCACAGCTATATTAAGTCAGAAAGATTGATGATATGAATAAGAAAGTCATTTTATACTTTATAACATTGGATTTGTTCAATGATCCGAAATTAGAAAGAATCAAACAAGCAACCTGATCCACAAGAAAAGGCATAGCTGGTAGATTGGCTGTGGTGAACCAACTCAGTTCATACACAAAATACCCAAAATACTTGGAATATAAAGAAATCTATTTAGGATAATAATATATATTGAATAAAAATGTATAAGAATATGAATAGTATGATCACAAATGAGAAATAAGGGCTGTATATATACCCATGCAAGGGTGCCCTTTCATAAGAGACATGACATTTCATCAAGAAGGTGTCTCTTCATAACATATTTAGTTACTGAGTATTAGTTATTATTATTTAATCATTATCTATTTATATCTATTTATATGTATATTTGTGTTCATAACATTGGCTTCCCCTTTTGAAATGCTTTGTCCTTAAAGCATACTGATGGAAGGACTGGACTTCTTTTCCTTTGTCTTGTAATGTCGTCGCATCATTCTTTGTTCCGTCGAAGTTGATGATACAAGACGATATGAACCTCCGAGTGTTGAGCAAAATTTTCGAACCGTAAAAGGATCGGACCATTCTAATTCAATCTGTTGCGGAACGTTGCTCTTCGATGTTGAACTGTTATCATGAGACTTAAATGCGTCAGTATCAATATTTTTCGGACGATAATTTAGTTGTTCCCGACCTAAGTGATATTGATACTCTGCTCGTTTAAGACATACTTTTATGATTTGGATGTCGATAAGGAGTTCTTATGACATTAATTTCCCTCATCATGCTTGTAGCGTTTTCCTGGTTTAATTTCAATATATGATTTTCTTCGTTTTTTTCCCAATAGGTTCTTCTCGAGATCTTGATTCTCTTGTTCCAACTTCTAAACGCATTGTTTTCTATCCTTTGACTTCTTGATCTGTGTAAGTAGTTTTTTACTATGGTCTTTTAAGCGAGAAATTTTTTTTTTTTATCGATGATAACTTCGTCGAATTCTTTTTGCATCCTTGATATTGACTTTTGATTTTCTTGAAGGATCACCTTCAAGATATCTTTAAAGTCTTTTGATGAAGGTATTATCGAATTTGACCTCATAGTAGTGTCTTGAAATGTCATCATCTTCTCCTTATAGGGAAACGTCACAAACTTTTTCTCCATGTTTAAGATGAAGGTACCTAGATTTTTAAAACCAGGGTAACCCGATAATGATGTCAATTTCTTCTTTATACATAGCTATAACATTGAATTGAGATATATATTCATATTCATCGATTGTCACTTGAAACTCCTTAATTTGAAAAATATCTTCCTTTTCAATTATATTCATCTCTGGAATTAATAATTGATTTTCCAAATCAATATTAATGTAATTTTCATTATGGTCCAAGCTGATAACGATGCTAACCTCTCTTCCTTGAATACTCCCCTGTTAACCTCTCTTCCTTGAATACTCCCCTTTAATGTAGAAAAAATGTAACAAGATATATAACAATTTTCATAAGAAAATCTCCCTTTCTTCATTTTAGAATTATCCATTTTATAACCTTAAATTGGTCTTAAGATTATTTTTTATTTTTAAATAACTTGTACCTTCAAGCAATTTGTTATACACTTTAATACTTTGTTCTTTGTTTTTTGTTTTTTTTTCTTACTTTATTTAAAGTATAACCTCCTTTTTTCTCACTTCTTCACTATAATAACTTTTTATAACTTAGGAACTTTTAGACTCTATTCTTTATAACCCTTTTAATAACCTTAGAGTTACTATTTTTACTTTAGTACTAAAGTGCCTTTTTGTCTTGTGGATATCTCTAACTCCACAATTTAAATAAATAAATGAAGGTAGTAAATTTCCAATATATCTCTTATGACTTAGTGATGGAATAACTTTAACTTATCCCTTTTATTTTAATAGTCACTTTTACACTTTTAGAAAGTACACTTTTATATTAATATTCACAGTCACTCCTTATCTTCTTAAAAGGTACCTTTTTATAGATTCTCTTTAATATATTTTCTTAATCCACTTATAAAGCACTTTATTATTTTATACTCAATGCAAAATAATGTCGTTGATCCTTCAATTCTTTTGATGTTGTTACCTCCCTAGGTGCACCAGATAGGATTGACGATGATCCGCAACGATTGAACAAGTCACTTGTTCAAATTCAGAGCTCAGAAGTCCAACCGGGCTTTATGGCCACTTCAAAATTTTCTTCTTCTTCTTGTATGCATGTTCCATATCCCCCTGGGAGAATTGTAATAAAATGAGCTAGCATGAGGTCTCTATTATGTAAAAGACTCATCTCCCTAAGACTTGGTCATCAGTGCATACTCTAGAGTGTTTTTTTCACTTGTTAATTATATCTTGTTTTTTAGCGATTTATAATTTCTAAATTTTTTCACTCACCTCCTCCAAAGTTGGAGTGTGTACCAATGGTTAGGCCTTACTGTGTTTTTTTTGAGTCTAGTGTCTAATGTATATTACCATGCTATTCATTTACCTAGAGTCTTATGGACATGCATTAGGTACCTCTAGGATTTTTTTATTATTTTAATCAGTTGTAAAATTTCCCGCAAAACAGGATTTTTACCTTGTAATTTGATGTAATATTTAAAAAATGGTACTAGGAGGCGTCGTATGCCTTGGGGGGTATCATTTTCTAACCTAGAATGCCCCTTATACACTTGTACCGCCTTTTCAAAGAAATTATTGACTTATTCTCATTCAAAAGTCTATTTTACTAAAAAAAGGTGAATAAAAGACAAATAAATCAACTCCCTATTTTTTAGGAAACATGTCGGGGATATGTTTTGAGTTAACTCACCCTCTCTCTCTGTTCACTGAGTGATAGGGGCACTTGATGGTGAGTTCGGGGGAGTTAAGTGACAAGTGGTGATCAGTTAGCAAGTTATTAACTTAACCTGGTGGAGATCTCAAAAAAGAAGTGCGCCCTCTCTTGGGAGGTAGTGCACTATCCTTGAGGGCGCCAATCCCAAGGAGAGGCGCACTATCCTTGAGGGCGCCAATCTCAAGGAGAGGCACACCCTCCCTCTTTACATGTGGCATCATCTCTCTCGCTTGGGTTGACTTGTGGCAGCCTGCATTGAGTTCTCTTGAGTAGTGGCGTCTCTTTCCTCACACATGGTGCTCTTCCTCTCTTAGATAACTTGACCTCTCCCTTGGGATTAAGGCTCTCTCTTTGTATATAAGCATGGTGACCCCTCCTCATTTGGTTAATAGGACTTTGGGTATAGCTTGGCATTGTACTTGTAAGTTTGATATCATTTTGGAATAACGAAGACTTTGGAGGNATAGCTATAACATTGAATTGAGATATATATTCATATTCATCGATTGTCACTTGAAACTCCTTAATTTGAAAAATATCTTCCTTTTCAATTATATTCATCTCTGGAATTAATAATTGATTTTCCAAATCAATATTAATGTAATTTTCATTATGGTCCAAGCTGATAACGATGCTAACCTCTCTTCCTTGAATACTCCCCTGTTAACCTCTCTTCCTTGAATACTCCCCTTTAATGTAGAAAAAATGTAACAAGATATATAACAATTTTCATAAGAAAATCTCCCTTTCTTCATTTTAGAATTATCCATTTTATAACCTTAAATTGGTCTTAAGATTATTTTTTATTTTTAAATAACTTGTACCTTCAAGCAATTTGTTATACACTTTAATACTTTGTTCTTTGTTTTTTGTTTTTTTTTCTTACTTTATTTAAAGTATAACCTCCTTTTTTCTCACTTCTTCACTATAATAACTTTTTATAACTTAGGAACTTTTAGACTCTATTCTTTATAACCCTTTTAATAACCTTAGAGTTACTATTTTTACTTTAGTACTAAAGTGCCTTTTTGTCTTGTGGATATCTCTAACTCCACAATTTAAATAAATAAATGAAGGTAGTAAATTTCCAATATATCTCTTATGACTTAGTGATGGAATAACTTTAACTTATCCCTTTTATTTTAATAGTCACTTTTACACTTTTAGAAAGTACACTTTTATATTAATATTCACAGTCACTCCTTATCTTCTTAAAAGGTACCTTTTTATAGATTCTCTTTAATATATTTTCTTAATCCACTTATAAAGCACTTTATTATTTTATACTCAATGCAAAATAATGTCGTTGATCCTTCAATTCTTTTGATGTTGTTACCTCCCTAGGTGCACCAGATAGGATTGACGATGATCCGCAACGATTGAACAAGTCACTTGTTCAAATTCAGAGCTCAGAAGTCCAACCGGGCTTTATGGCCACTTCAAAATTTTCTTCTTCTTCTTGTATGCATGTTCCATATCCCCCTGGGAGAATTGTAATAAAATGAGCTAGCATGAGGTCTCTATTATGTAAAAGACTCATCTCCCTAAGACTTGGTCATCAGTGCATACTCTAGAGTGTTTTTTTCACTTGTTAATTATATCTTGTTTTTTAGCGATTTATAATTTCTAAATTTTTTCACTCACCTCCTCCAAAGTTGGAGTGTGTACCAATGGTTAGGCCTTACTGTGTTTTTTTTGAGTCTAGTGTCTAATGTATATTACCATGCTATTCATTTACCTAGAGTCTTATGGACATGCATTAGGTACCTCTAGGATTTTTTTATTATTTTAATCAGTTGTAAAATTTCCCGCAAAACGGGATTTTTACCTTGTAATTTGATGTAATATTTAAAAAATGGTACTAGGAGGCGTTGTATGCCTTGGGGGGTATCGTTTTCTAACCCAGAATGCCCCTTATACACTTGTACCGCCTTTTAAAAGAAATTATTGACTTATTCTCATTCAAAAGTCTATTTTACTAAAAAAGGTGAATAAAAGACAAATAAATCAACTCCCTATTTTTTAGGAAACATGTCGGGGACTTGTTTTGAGTTAACTCACCCTCTCTCTTTGTTCACTGAGTGATAGGGGCACTTGATGGTGAGTCAGGGGGAGTTAAGTGACAAGTGGTGATGAGTTAGCAAGTTATTAACTTAACCTGGTGGAGATCTCAAAAAAGAAGTGTGCCCTCTCTTGGGAGGTAGTGCACTATCCTTGAGGGCGCCAATCCCAAGGAGAGGCGCACCCTCCCTCTTTACATGTGGCATCATCTCTCTCGCTTGGGTTGACTTGTGGCAGCCTACATTGAGTTCTCTTGAGTAGTGGCGTCTCTTTCCTCACACATGGTGCTCTTCCTCTCTCAGATAACTCGACCTCTCCCTTGGGATTAAGGCTCTATCTTTGTATATAAGCATGGTGACCCCTCCTCATTTGGTTAATAGGAGTTTGGGTATAGCTTGGCATTGTACTTGTAAGTTTGATATCATTTTGGAATAACGAAGACTTTGGAGGTTATATGGTGGATGGCATTACTTGTGTGGATGCTTGATGTTCATGTTTAAATTTATGAGGTAACCATAGCTTAGTTGTTTGCATTTCAATTTCGTAAGTTGGCCTTTCAAGGGGTGTTGTCACCCAGTAGGAAAGGATCTTCTAAACTAGTTTGTTTCTTATATCTTTTTGTCTTTTTACATATGATATTAAAGATTTGCATGCAAATTCCGGTTGATTAACATGCTATCTAGATTTTGTGTGTAGGGAGCACCAATATTTAACGGATTGTTTGCAAGTTTATTAAGTTTTACAGGTCCAAATACTTGGAGAAGTGGTTGGTTTGAGTTCAATCTTCTACAAACTTCAATTCTATCGAAAACAAAGTCCCTCGGCTCTTCACAGGAAGACTCCATAGCCCAAAGATTTTGCCTTACCAAGCTTTTATCTCTCTCTTTCTCAAAAAATCTAAAATTTCTTGGTTACCTTTTTATGCATGCAAGTAAATCTCAGTTAAGTTATATATCAAAAAGTAGATTTCACTTTTGCACGCATGCATGCTAGATCTACTTTACATTTAAGGTTTCATCATTCTAAGTAGATCTAGCATAAAAGTCTGCTTTTAAAAACAGTTTTATAGTAAAATTTTAAGGCTAAAAAGTAGAGTTAATTTTAAGAGCTTTCATTTAATATTTGGCAATCTTAGTGCTATTTTGTTTGCTTTCCCGAACAGCAAACAAAATTCACCAAGAAAGCTTGCTTTCTTGGTCTTTTGCTAACTTAATTCATAAATTTCACTTGCTAAATTTTTGTGCAAAAACTAACATCTTTTTGTAGGTTGTCCCAAATCACTTTGGGGCACTTTCCTCCACTTTAGCTTGCTATTTTTTGAAGGTTAACGAACAGCCAAGGGGAAAATTTGCTCGATTTTCAAGGATCTGGAGCATCTGGGACCCACCCAAGGCACCTAACCTTCTTCCAATTCTAATTTTTCCATAAAATTTTGTAAGTTTGTTAGCCTTGAACTATAAAGGGCCATCAAACCTTCTTCCAAAAAGATTGTAACTCGAAATAAGCAGTGGGATCATCCACTAGGTCTCTCATCCCCCCAACCCCAGGAGGATTGTCTCCCTTTTGCAGTGTGTCTTTTTTATGTGATTACTTTCATTTCAGCAAGTTAAATAAACATAAACCCAAGCACAGCAAAATAGTTCGCTTAGTTTCAATTTCTTAGATCAATTAGCTTAGATTTCAAATTGGCGAAGTTACGAACCTTCCCCGTCAAGGCCTTAGTATGCTCTCAGCCATTGCAAGCTTTTCTTAATCTGTGGTCTGATCAAAAAGGGAATTGAGTTGTGTGTAGTAGTTTAATTAGGAAAATCCTTTTGCCATTATTGCTAATAGGGACCAAAACTCGTGGAATTGCATGTGAGTTCAGGGGGATACTTTGAGACTTAGTTTTTCTCCTTGTTGGAAGTCCTGCAGTTTTGTTTGTACCCATTTGAGGGATAATTGTTAAAGGGCCACACATTATATTAGATTTTCATTTGCACACTTGCAAATCTCCAGCATGCACAAAGTGGACTCGCAACATCAGTCCACTTCACTGAATTAACCCACTAATTCAACCAGTCACCCTTAATTAATAAAATTTACCAAGAGCATTGCCATACATTTCGCAGCAGCACTTTACTTTTGGCACTCCTCTACATATTTTATTTGTTTATTATCAATTACTTTCAAGTACTCACATTTTGCTTTCCAGTAATATCATTTATGTTGAAGTACTTTACTTGTTCAATATCTTTCATATAAGCATTTATTTTATTGTGTCATTCTATGCCGCTATATAAGTTGTGATTGTTTTTTATGTCATTTAACTCCTAGATCTATATTGTGCTTAGTTTAATCAAGCCTTAGATACTTTTATTAGGGACTACCCCCCTTGGCTTCGCTAGGAGTTAGCTAGACAGAGGAGTCGAGTGTCAGGTGACAACTACCCGACTCAAGACTTGCCCCCAAGGCCACACCCAATGGATTGAAGATTTCTTCCACCTGACCCGAGGTGTGGATTGGGCAACAACAGATGTCTTTATAAGTATAATGACTATACTTTGTAACGGAATCGAGCACACACAGAAACCAAGATAACTTGAATAAGGTTATCTGTCTTTATTCAATCAATGAAATAAGAGAGCAACTAGCTTTCTTATATAGGTTACAATCAAGTAGAGTCAAACCACTTTATGAATGTGCGATAGAGTGAAAATATAACCTAAAAGCAAATATCTGAGCTAAAAGCAAATAAATTAACCTAAAGTCACTTTGACTTTATTAATGCCTAAGTCTAATTTCTAATTGAACAGTATAAACTAATATTTAATTTAACAACCTCCCTTAATGGTCAATCTACTCACTACACCAAGTTTCTTTCGAAATTTTACATGCTTTTCGGGACCCAAAGACCTGGTGAAAATGTCTGCAGTTTGATCCTTTGTAGGACAATACTGCAGCTCAATAGTTCCATCTTCTACAAGCTGTCTGATGAAGTGACAGTGTGTATCAACATGTTTGGTACGCTCGTGGAAGACTAGATTCTTGGCAAGTTTCATTACCCCTTGATTGTCACAGAACAAGGGTGTAGGCTCTCCCTGCTACATTTGCATATCTGATAACATCCTCCTGAGCCAAACTGCCTCGCATGCACCTTTCAATGCTCCTCAATACTCTACTTCTATCGATGAAAAGGCGACTGCATGTTGTTTCTTGCTGGTCCATGTGACTGCACCCGTGCCAAGGCTGAAGACATATCAGAAGTGGATTTTCTGTCATCAACAGAACCTGCCCAATTTGAGTCTGTATACCCACACAACCTCGGCTCTTTGCTCCTACTGTACAGAATACCAAAGTCAAGTGTCCCTTTCACATATCTCAGCACTCGCTTCGCTGTTGTCCAGTGCTCTACTTTCAGCGCTGTCATAAATCTGGAAATGAAGCTCACAGCGAAACTCAGATCAGGTCTAGTGGCTACAAGATATATCAAGCTGCCCACTAGTTGTCTGTATAGTGACTCACTGATTGCCTTTGAGTCAGTATTGGCTGAAAGTTTCAGCCCTTTCTCCATAGGTGTAGATGAGATTTTGCAATCCTTCATCCTGAACTTATCCAACAAACTCTTGGCATACTTTGCTTGTGAGGCAAAAATGTTGCTCCCTGTTTGCCAAACTTCTACACACAGACAATAGTGTAGATGGCCTAGATCTATCATGTCAAATGCTCTGTTCATGTTGGATTTGATCCATGTAATTGCATCTTCCTCACTACCTGTAATAATGATATCATCCACATAAACAACCAGAAGAATGATCTCATTACCAACTCTTTTGACATATAAGTTGGAATCTGAAGGACTCCATTGGAACCCTTGTTGAACCAAATACCTATCAATCTTGATGCACCACGCCCTCGGTGCCTGTTTCAGACCATATAGAGCCTTCTTTAGTCTGCAAACTAGATGCTCCTTCCCTGCAACCTAAAACCCCTCTAGTTGGCACATGTATACCACTTCCTTCAAATCTCCATTGAGGAAGGCACTTTTCACGTCCATCTGGTGGACCTTCCAGCCTTGCTGTGCTTGTAGAATTTTCCAGGTCCTATCAGCTGTCTTCTTGGTCTGTCTTTGACCAAGCTAAGACTCTAAGTTTCTTGCTGTCTTAAATTTAATTTCTGTTGTTTTATAACAGCCAACA
>JZKD02S1035740.1:168318-195390 GCA_000966675.3 Picea glauca | reverse complement strand
AGACCACTTTGGATTTCATCCATCTTTACTTCTTATCAACCATGACACGACAATAATGAGTCATATTTACATCAAACAATCTTGGGTCCATTACCCAAACCTTTGTGCTGCAGGGCTTTCTTCAAGGGTTGACATCAATGACAACCAACCTTAATCAAAAAGGCTAACACCATTCTAGATAGCTTGTGTGCTTTGAATTTTATAGTCTTTTGTATTTGCTACAGTCATTAATATAATCTGAGATTTACTATATCATTTTGTTACTTTCCATATCTTTGTGTACCTCCTTGTTATATCTTTGTTATATTTCTTCCTTTGTGTCCTTCTCAAAATAATATGTATTGGTGGTATGAGAGAAGTCTACTCCTTGTCATTCTTACTGCATGTCCTCAACGAGGTCATAGTATAGAAAGTTAGGTGTCATGCTTATTTTTCTTGAGGACAACCACTCTTTCCTTCACAAGAACCTCCCATTGTGGAATAAAAGAGGGATGATGGAGTAGGAGATCCTATCAAATTGTTGCTCGAGGAATCCCTCGCGTGATAGAGGAACGAAATGATGGATAATTTCGCCTAGATCCTTCAACAGTTGCTGACAACAATACAGTCATATTCAACCAGCAGTCACTTCAGAGTGTTCAAAACCTTTCTTAAGTAGTTAAGAGTATTTAGTATTCTTTAAACTTTTAATTATTATAACAATAACTGTAGCATGAGGATCACTAAAAGAAAGGCATTCACAATATACACAAGGATTTATCATGGGAAACCATCATGGGGAAGAAAACCTAGAAAAAATTCTTCATTATAGATTCATCAGCCAAGTACATTGTCAATACAATTCTCTGAGAGAGAGAGAGAGAGAGAGAGATTACAGAACATTACCATAGAACCAAATTGCTTGGTCCTGCACTAAACTGTCTCCAAAGCAACTCAAAATTGTTGCTAAATGAGAGGCTCGAACCTGCAGTAAGCATGCCTCAGACCTGTAGTCTAATACCCTCAGATATGATACCAAATTTTGCACTGATGTAACCTTAGACCTAAACCTTAACTGAGCTCAGACGTGTACCTTGACTGAGCTTGAACCTACACTATAATTCACCTTAGAAGAGTTTGTACCTATACTTTATCTCAGCTACCTCACACATCAGATGCATGTGTGATGGATGAGTGTGTTATATGGGGGCTCATCCCCCTTAATTATACATGTTTCTCATGTTGGTTAGGCCAACCTCTCTTGGGTTAGAGCCAACCTAACATTTTCCACTTTATAATTTGTTAATTTCTTTTAACAATAATTCAAATGGATCTGACTTTACAAATATGACTTTGCTTTATGCTCTTAGGGTTTTGACTTGGTCTAATACAACAAGAATATCTTCCAAAGCTACTCAAACTTCAACACTCCCTCTTAACAAGGAAAGTATTATTCTGGCATGATCGTCATGACTGCTTTTGCAGTTCTGTGCACTTGACCATTGGCTTGTTGACTTTCCACAAATCTATATTGAAGAAGTTTTGTAACCACGCCATGCATCCAAGATCTCATCATCCTTATGGGTTTTACGTTGTCACGGGGCTTCAGCTAGTTCATACAGAACTAGGAAACTCGACTGCTCACTTAGAATCTAACGTCTAGTTCATACAGAACTAGTAACTCACCAACTCACACAAAATATGGCATCTAGTTCATACAGAACTAGTAACTCATGAGCTCACACAAAATCTTGCATCTAATTCATACAAAACTAGTAACTTGCCAACTTACATAGAATTTGGAATCTAGTTCATATAGAACTAGTAACTCACCAATTCACACAAAATATGGCATCTAGTTCATATAGAACTAGTAACTCGCCAGCTCACACGAAATATGGCATCTAGTTCATACAAAACTAGTAACTCACCAACTCACACAAAATCTGACATCTAGTTCATATAGAACTAGTAACTCGCCAGCTCACACAAAATCTGGCATCTAGTTCATACATAACTAGTAATATCTAGTTGGCACGCCAGGAAACTGGTCCATAGTGACCAGGAATATAATCACAAGGATTAGGTGATGTAGTGCACACACACTACCCATCTATCCCAAGTCTTGAAAACACCTCCAACCACACAGGTTGGCCCTCCAGCTTGAAATGCTTGGAAACTCACCATCCCTGAAGGCTCGACACATGTTGACCTTGTGCGAGTTCATGTTGACTAGTTCCATAGTCAATAACGTTACCATGAATGACTACTCATTGCTACTGCCACACTCTGATGTTGCTACCTTGGAATCACATCTATAACTCATTACTCCATTTTACTAGGGAAGTCCTTCTGGACCACACCAAGATTGTCCCTGAAGTACATAAACTTCACTCTTGATAGAGGCTTGGTCAACATCTCTTCTATATTCTCATCTATAATGACATACTAGAGCTTCATTTCTCCCTTATGCACCATATATTTGATATAATGGTACATGGTCTTGATATGACTGGACTTGTCATGAAACATCGGGTTCTCTAAAACCTTCACACAACTCTGGTTGTCACATCAGACACAAGTCACCTCTGACTCAAGATAAAACAATCCTGGAAGCATATTCCGAAGCCACACTTCTTCACTGCTAGCTAAGCATGCTTCTATATAATCTACCTCAGTCATACTGAGAACCACACTAGATTGCTTCTCGTTGAACCATGAGATCATGGTCGATCCCAAACTGAAACAACATCCAGATATACTCTTCTGGTCTACAACACTATTGGCCCAATATGAATTTCCATAGCCTTTGCGATCTGAACCCTATCAGAGTCCATAGTCCATTGTACCCTTTAAGTACCTCAACACATGTTTTTCCGCAACCAAGTGAACACGTCTCGGCTCAACCATATAATGCCTCAATGTGTTCATGGAAAAACATATATCTGACCTCGTGTTAGTTAAGTATATCAATGAACCAATCATCTCAGACATATCACGTCCAATTATACCAATATGGTACACCTACTCTGTTGTAACTCAATCTGCTCAATCATGAGCTAGCTCTATGCGCTTTCTACAAAGCACTATCTGGCTCTCTTCCTGAGAGTAGGTCCTATAATCTCTCTACAATTGTTCCCATTGGGACTCTACATTTTCTTTCTCTAATACTGAGAATGGCTTCTCCATTCCCTCTATAACGGATGAACTTTGAGAGTATCTCCTTTACTATATAAACAACTGCTAACTTATTCATATGGAACTGAGAGTGGCTCAATAAATGCTCCCTCTGAAACCGAAGGTAGCTCTTCCTCCTTTGAAGGAAACTTAATCTCTTCTATCTAGTATGATCCATCCTAGAGGTGTACTACTCCTAGATACTTCTTGTCTCTAAGAATCACGTATGGAAATGTATTTTTTTTACATAACGTTGGAGGGTCTTTCCCTCTATGTTTTCCTCTCTGCATGAACCAACTGGCTCCCTCTAAGCCTTGAATTCCTATGAATTTGCATGATCCTCTAACTCTAATCCAATGCCATATTTTTGCACGATATACTTGGTGTATGTACCAAGTTTAATATGAAAAATTGAGTTAGAATTTTATCAGGTTATGCTTTCTGTTAGGTGAATTCAATATCCACTCACTAGGTCTTCTCTTTGGGAAACTGTAGGACACTATGAGGCATACAAGCATGACACTATTGAGATCATGTACGAGGGGAAATAGCTCAATTACAACTCCAGTATCAAAGACAATGGCCTGACTCAACTAAAATATATGTTGGGCTCCCAAAACCAAGGAGAAATGCCCCAACTACCAAGATAACTTGTTGGGCTCCTCAACCAAGAAAACAACCCAACTACAACAATAAATTTGTTGGGTTCCCAAATCTAGGAAAATAACCCAACCTAATAATAAATGACTCAAATGAGAATTTATTAGACTCTTGTACCAGGGATAATGGTTCAACAACCTGCTAAGTTCCCAAACCAGGGAAAATGACTGAGCTTACATCAATTAAAAACAAACATATGTTGAGATCACAGCTTCCTTAGAGATATAATCAAAATACAATTGAGATTTTGACAGTACTGTTTTAGGACACCGGTCCATAAATACAAAAGGAAAATAATCGCAGGTATTCTTGTTTTGTTTAGTAGATACATACTTATTTCATATTCAATGATCAAATACAAACGATACATACTTGGACTTACCTCAAACTTTCTTTGGTTGAAGAATCACCTTGTACTTTGCAGCCAACTACCTCTTGTAGCTTGTTGCTATGTCCAAATCCATTTTCTAGGTATGTGGATATGTGTTCATGTTTTTGTTAAGTAACTCCATATCCTTCCAAGAGACCAAATTGTTGTCCTTATTTGATCTTGTTGTAGCACTTGTTTGTTGTCCATGACAATAGTGGTCAGTTAGGTCATAGAATGCAATCAATGTTGGTTAGTCCCAGATTGGTCATCCACATTAATCCTTCGTATCCTAGGCATAAAACTCAAACTCAATCACTCTGGTTCATGTTTTGTATGCATGTTTAAATTTATTGGCTCTAGATAGAGGTAAGCAGGATCAATGGTTATGCAATAAGTGCACAAGATAATGATATTGAATGAAATTAAATCATTTCCAAGATAAGATATTGGTTCCTTGTGAACCCTTAACATTCTTCAATAAAATGAAAATCCTTTACATAAAACTGAATTATTGCAGTTAGTGTTCTGCCTACATATGAAGATATATTGAATTTGCAATAAGGTCACCAGATCCATGGTTATGTAATAAGGATATTGATTAGTGTTATCATGAACACTAAGCTTGTAGAATGGAATACAATCATCGTTGGTTGGAAACGAAATACCCTAACAAAAGAAAACTCTTGTTGGAAATGAAATGTAACTCTTGAAATGAAATTTTTCCTTGATTGTCTATCCCCATGAAGCCTTGGCATTCTGAATCTCCCATCTCAGTATACACACCCCTAAGTAATTCAACATAAATATTTAAATCCTCAAATGTTGTAGCTGAAGTATAAGGAGTGTTTCTAGTAGTAATTGTTTTGATGTCAAATTCATTTAGATCAGGCTCTTCATTTTGTATGTCAGTTTCCACAGTGTTTGGAGGCATGTTCCCGATCATCAATATTCATCAATGTTATACCTACTAAATATGTTGCATCATCATCCTTATTTCCTATTGTTGCAACTTAAAATGTATCTTGATGCTTATTGTTTACAACTCCCTCTTTGGAAAACTTTATGCTCATGAGGCACATCTCTGCAATTCTCTTATATTCACTTTGCAATGTTTTTGTTGGATGCTCCTAAATAGGTTCTTCATGATCACCCTCTTGACAAAGAAGAATACCATCGACCTGAGTATGTATTCATTTTCTCTTAAATCAAGGTAGAGAGCTCAATCAGACAATTCCCAACAATACTTCTATATGAAGGACTAGAAAATGCCTTGCCCAAGAAGTTTACCCATCAATCAACTTCTTCTTTGATCTCCTCCTGAAACTCTTCCAGTGCATTTAGAGTATGTGTTATCAGGGAAAATCTCTGAATTTACTTCATAAAGGCCAACCACAAATAATCATGTACACCTGTAGAACTCTCGAGGAGGTATTGCAAACATGCTGACCAATTTTCTTTCGTGATCTAGGTGTAGTATCGGGTTTTGGTGACTCTTTGGAACCTGTTGCCTCTTTATTTTTAGGAGATTGTGCTTAGTTGTTTCCTACACTTAAATTTCTCTACAGGGCTGAGACAGAGGTTGTTTCCTACCCTTATTTTCTATGCATGTAGTGGTTGTGGTTAGGGCCTGATCAAGGCTTAATTAAGTATGGTAGCCTCTAAACCTTGTGACTAGGACAGGGGTAGATTCTAGGAGGATTCAAACTCCTTCTTATCTGATGTGGAAAGGATTTACATGCCTCTTTTCTCCCTCAAAACTATGAAAATTCCCTCTTTCAAGGTAGCTCTAATACCATGTTGAAAATCTTATTTAAGTAGTTAAGATTATTTAGTATTCTTTAATCTTTTAATTATTATAACAATAACAACAGCATTAGGATCACTGAAAGAAAGACATTTACAATATACACAAGGATTTATCCCGGGAAACCCTCTTAGGGAAGAAAAACCAGAAAAACTTCTTCATTATAGATTCATCAAACAAGTACAATGTCAATACAATGCTCTCTTCGAGAGAGAGAGATTCCAGAACAATGCTCTCTTTGAGACTCTTGTTACTCTTGTTATTCTATATGGATGCGAAGTTTGGGGATGTAGTATCTCTCGAGAAACATGGAGAAAGATACATCAAATCCAAAAGAATTTTATAACCTATAATCTCAAAATTAAAAGAAATACGTCCTCTCCTATCCTCCTCTTAGAGGTAAGTCTTTCCCCATTGAGAGCATGACTATGACTAGATACCTATATCATATAATTTAATTTAATTGAAGATTAAAAGCATTTTCTCTTAGATTTTCCAACGTATATCTTAATTTGAAAATATTTGTCACACTACCGAATTGCAAGTAATCCCTTCTTACCTTTTTAAAGTATGATAAATCAATTCGATCCATCATCAAATCTAGGTTTAAAATAAATAATTAATTTTAAATACCAAATATTTAATTAAAATAATTATTTTAAATACCAAATACTTTCAAAAAAATAATATTATATAACACCTTATAACAAATGTGGCATATTAAACGAACACAACCCACTCACCACCCATACTCGAGTCTAAAGCACATGCCTATTTGAATCATTTTGAATGTTTTGCTTTAACTCATCCATATCCACTTCAAAAAATCACAGCTTTTACGGAAAACCCTCAAACCTTCCTCTAACATTAAGTTGTCCGATGTATTGGTTAAAGCTAAAAATAAATCCATAACACTCAAACTTTGGTGGATATATTGAAGCCGTATGTACGAAAACAACTTTAAAAACCACGTGGTTATAAGAAATATTTTTTACTACTATGGCGTTGTTTAATTTGAGAGATGTTTTTTGTTTTCACTTAAATTATACAGAGATAATTATTTAAATATGTAAATGTAACAATATGTTATCGGATTTCAATCAAAAGTTTGAAAAAAAATCATTTTTTAAAACAATTAATAAGATTTAAAATTTGGAAAATAAACCCCTTTAAATATGCAAATTTAACAATATGTTACCTAATTTCAAGCAAAGGTCTCAAAATAAAATAATTTAATAAAACAATTAATAAGATTTAAAATTTGGAAAATAAACCCCTTTAAATATGCAATTTTAACAATATGTTACCGAATTTCAAGCAAACCTCCCTAAAAAAATCATTTCGTAAAACTATTAATGAGATTTAAAATTTGGAAAATAAACCCTTTTAGAGTTTTTAATACTATATTCATGCATAACTGAAAGTTGGACCGGTCAAAATACCATGAAAATCAATTTTGCCGTCAGATTTCCAACCTTCATTGTCGCTAATGGCTAATGAACCGCGCGATTCATTATTAAATTATATTGGACTTGATCATAAAACGGTTTGAGTCTGGGTACGTTGCCCATTGCTTCACTTCATTTCTTACTAATTTATTTATTTTTTCACGTCAACAACCGCGGAAATTCCTTTTCCTGCTTGCAAGGGTTGCGAAAGATATACAAGTGAGAGAGCTTCCGCCAGCTTATAGGACAGTTGCGCCACCTGAGTGCATGTTCAGCCTTTCGGTATCCTCTTGCTCTCCCGTTTGTAACAGGAAGGCCCTTAATGGCTCCCAGGGACAGAAATCGTAGCAAGAGCGTGGCGGATGCGGATGTGAATGGTGCGAAGGAAGTAAATTACAGGGGTGTGAGAAAGAGGCCGTGGGGTCGATACGGGGCAGARATCAAAGATTCCTCCATTAAAAGACGCAGGTGGCTAGGTACCTTCGATACGGCCGAGGAGGCAGCGAGAGCATACGACGATGCCSCCAGAAATCTGAAAGGAGACAAAGCGAAAACCAACTTCCCAGCTCCCTCCCTCCACATCSAGAGAGCTCCCTCCCTCCATCTCGACACCGTCCACATCCAGAGAGCTCCCTCCCTCCATCTCGACACCATCCACATCCAAAGATGCRCCASCGCTGCCACTACCAGACTTCCAACCMCTTCACTTCCCTCTCCAGCTGCWAATCACGACAACAACAAGAATAAGCTGTCTGCCAATATCTCTAAACAAGTAAATCCCTGGACGCACGTTTACATGAATGAGGGAGTGGAAATGCCCAGAGTGAGCGCTGACAGCATGAGTACGTCCGGTACTACTATTCCCAACAATCTTGTAGACTACGCTATCCTTCTGCAGCAACAGGCGCGGTTGCCGTTGTGGGGAGAAATCGCAGGATCTCAGGTGATAAAGAAACCCCATTGCCCTAAGTGGGTGGGAGCGGGTGTAGTGAAGAATATAGTTCCTACAGCCAGCTCACAGACTAGTGTTTGTGATTCGTCTTCCTCCTCAGTAGTAGTAGACACTCAACTCTCTCCTCTTCATCCTCCTACAAAGGAAAGGTCATTCGATTTGAATCTTCCAGCACCAGGGGAAGAAGATGTCGAGGATGAGCATTCCCCTCTCTTACTCTCTCTTGGATTGGATTAGCATGAACAAGAAGATTGATTAATATGATTCATAATGATATGAACAGATAAGGAGGATGTCCATCTCTTCTTCTTTTATGCAGTTTGCTATTTCTGATTTTCTTTTTCGTTTTTCAAATTTTGATTTTGAGAAAAACCTGTTTCATGTTATCAATGTTTAACATTCATTTAAAATAATTTTACAAGATTTTAACCTGGTGTTTATTTATTATTTTTTTTTTAATTTACTTGCTTCATAATAATAATAGAATGGTTACCTATTCATTTAGATTTTCTTCAAACCTCAATGACTAATGGTGTTTATTCATTATTTGTTTTTTAAATTTAACTTACTTCATTATATAATATAATAGTAATCCATTCATTTAAATTTTCTACCAATTCAATGAGTAATAAGCAGCTTGTGCAGATTTATTATATAATTTGTTAGAGTTCAATGAATAATGATGTTTATTCATTATTTGTTTTTTAAATATAACCTACTTCATAATAGAATATTTACCCATTCATTTAAATTTTATACCAAACTTAATGACTAATGAATGCAGATTTATTATACAATTTGTTAGAGTTCAATAAATAATGGTGTTTATTCAATTTTTTTTTTTAAATTTAACTTACTTCATAATAGAATAGTTACCATTCATTTAAATTTCCTACCAAACTTAATGAACAGATTGTGCAGATTTATTATACAATTTGTTGGAGTTTTTTTAAGTTAAATTTATTGGAGTTTATATAATTAACTATTTAAGTTAAATTTGTTGAGTTTTTTTTAATAGATAACTAACTTTTTAAAATAATATCTATAATTATAGATTTGTTATATATCATATTATTTTATTTTGAAATAGTAAATTATTGAAAATATGGTTCTTAGTTTCAAGGGCAAGGGTAATTTACGTATTTTTTTTCATAAATGTATAAAGTTTTTAATAATAAAGAACTTAATGAAAAGTATAAAAAAATGTTTTTATTCATTATTAATAATAAGTAAAATTGGGAATATAGTTTTTTTAGTATTTAAATAAGAAAGAGATAAATAACATTTTATATAATATTTATATAGTTGTAAAAATGTTAGGTATATAATTATTTATTTTGAAAGAAGAGTTTAATGAAATTATGGGTCATACTATTAAAGTGTTAAAAATAGTTTATACATTTTTAAATGTTGTACAAAGTTTCAAATCTTAGTTTTAATAGTAAAGAGATTAATACAAAAGTATGTTGAGATGTTTTATTCAACTTAACTCATTTGTAAGATTGAATTATAGTTAATTATTAGGTTGTTTAATTTTTTCTTATTTATTTTTAAATTGGTTAATAAATATTTTTTTTTTAATTTGTTATTATGAGTAATTGTAATTTGAATAATTACAATCTGCTAAGTTAAATAAGATGCTTATTAAATATTAAATTAAGTGAAATGTTTAATAAATACAAATTTAACTTAAAATCTAAAAATAAAAATTTTAATCAAAGACTCAAATTTGTTTATAATCTTCATATCATATATGATATTTATTTAACTATAAGTTTAATGGTATAATTAACTATACCATATAATTTACCTATTCAAAATATAGCAAGTTTCTTCCACTTAAATATTTTTATCTATTAAAAAGAACCATGAAAGAAAAAAAAAATCTAAAAATAAAAATTATATAATTAAAGAGAAAAATTTATCCATAATTTGCATGTCATATATTTCTCATAATTAATTGTATTGCATAATTTATCTATTTAAGATATTGTAATTTTTTTCATTTAACTATTTTTATCTATAGAAAAGAGTTATTGTTTGTGATATGCCATCATCTAGGTGGGTGTTGTAGTACATGTATGGCTCCTGCAATGTACTCATTCATTTTGGAACTTGCACTTAGTCCGTACATGTATGACTCTTGCAATGTACTCATTCATTTTGGAACTTGCACTTAGTCCATATTGGAGGTGAGAGTATTCAAGTCTCTAGGTTTGTCACAAAATATTTTATCTATACAAAGAAAGAAAGTTTACAAGATCCTAGTAAGAAGATGAAGGATTTTTGGTATGGTCCTTTGAAGGTAGGGGAGAATGATTTTTATGGAGTTGGATTTTATTACCTGTAAATGAGAATATGGCTATAAGACATGTTTAAGCATACAAACCCCTAGTTTGAAAATTCACTGGTATAAAGTCTAGACGTAGACCTAGGTGATAGGGGGCATGTCATATTCTCGACACCCAATTTATAAACTTTGAGGTGGGTAGGTGTTTATCCCAAGTCAATTTTAAAGGGGGGAATATTGGGTTAACCTTGAATCGGTCATAGAGTGGTTGATTAGGTCATTGTTATGTTTACATGTATCCCAAAAAATTATATGCTTCATAATTCCATGAGAGGAAGTTGTTTGAATGCTCTAGGTTGATGTAGGTTTCTAAAAAAACTCATATAGAAAGAGAAAAATCCCTAGTTCAAAATGGGGGGAAAAGAAAAAAAAAAAGGAAAAGCAAAGTATTGAAAACCAAGAAAGAAAGAAACATGATCTCTACCCATCACTAAGAGGCCATCACCCCAAGTCCTATGCAATGAATGCATATCTTACAAAATGTAGTGTCCTTGATCTTGAACCCTTTGTAATTGTACATATAGGCTAGTGATTTTATGGGTACCAAGTGTAAATGTAATGAAGATTTAGGCTGGTGAGCCAAAGACACTTGGTTTTGGTGTTGCACACATCAAAGCAGTGTGTGGATAAGTGTTAATAAATACAAGTTGTGCACACCTATGTAAGTGCCCACATGACACTGTGTTGTACACACTTGGATTAGTGCGCGGTAATGACATAGAAGTGTGTGGTACTGAGTTTTATATATATATATATATATGACAGTTTATGTTTTGAGACTGAAGAGCCATTAAAAATTCACGTCAACAACCACTAAAATTCATTTTCTTGCTTCCAAGGGTTGCCATAGATATATGAGTGAGAGTTGTCGCCAACTTGTAAGACAATTTCGCCACGAGAGTGCATGTTCAACATTTTGGTATCCTTTTGCTCGCCACAAGAATCGTAGAAAGAGCGCGGTGGATGCGGATGTGAATGGTGTGGAGGAAGTAAATTACAAGGGGTGTGTGAAATTATAGGTTTGTTATATACATAATTATTTTACTTTGAAATAGTAAATTATTGAGAATATGTTTCTTAGTTTCAAGGGCAATGGTAGTTTATGTATTTTTTTTTTATAGATGTAAAAAGTTTTTCATCTCTAGTTTTTAATAATAAGGAAGTAATGAAAAAGTGCAGAAAAATGTTCCTATTCATTATTAATAATAGGTAAAAATGGGAATATAATGAGTTAGTTAAGTTATTATTTTTTGAGTACTTAAATAATAAAAAGATAAATAACATTTTATATAATATTTATAGTTGTAGACATGTTATGTATAAATTATTTATTTTGAAAGAAGAGTTTAATGAAATTATGAACCTTATTATTAAAGTGTTAAAAATAGTTTATATATTTTAAATGTTGTACAAAGTTTCAAAATTTAGTTTTAATAGTAAGGAGATTAATAGAAAAATATGTTGAGATGTTTTTTTCAACTTAACTAATGTGTAAGGTTGAATTATAGTTAATTAATGACTTGTGGAATTTTGAAATAATTATTTTTAAATTGGTTAATAAATAATTCTTTTACTTTTAAATTTTTTATTATCAATAATTGTAATTTGAATAATTGAAATTTGCTAAACTAAATAACATGTTTAATAAACATTAAATTAAATTAAATGTTTAATATATACAAATTTAACTTAAAATCTAAAATAAAAATTTTAATCAAAGACTCAAATTTATTTATAATCTTCATGTCATATATCTTATAGTTAGCTATACCATATAATTTACCTATCAAAATATTCTTCCACTTAAATATTTTTATCTATAAAAAAAAATCATGAAAAAAAATCTAAAAAAAAAATTATATAATTAAAGAGTAAATTTATCCATAATTTTCATGTCAGATATTTTTCATAATTAACTATAGTGCATAATTTATCTATTTAAGATATTGCAATTTTTTTCATTTAACTATTTTTATCTATAGAAAAGACTTATTGTTTGTAATATGTCCTCCTCTAGGTGGGTGTTGTCATACATGTACTTACTTCATCTAGGAAATAATTTGATTATTCAAGTCTCTATGTTTGTCATAAAATATTTTATGTATACAAAGAAAGAAAATCTACAAGGCCCTAGTAAGAAGATGAAGGATTTTCAATATGGTCTTTTGAAGGTAGGGGACAATTCCTATAGACTTATTCTACCCTCATATATGCACATTTACACATTTACTCAGTAGTTAATGTGGAAAATTTAAAACTCTATGAGCCTTCCATGTTAGACCAAGAAACTAACAGAAAAGTCTTACCTTCCATAGAGGACTTAGCACTAGAATCTTAGGCATAGTTAAGAGAGGATATAGTTTTGTACAAGAAGTTTAAAACAACTGGATGGGGAAAGAATAAGGTCTAGCAAGTCGCAATGAAAGGCCAACTTCTAGAAAATGATAAATTTGTATTAATGTTATTAGAGTATTCAAGTCTCTAGGTTTGTCACAAAATATTTTATCTATACAAAGAAACAAAGTCTACAAGACCCTAGTAAAAAGATGAAGGATTTTTTGTATGGTCATTTGAAGGTAGCGGAGAATGCTTATAGACTTATTCTACCCTCATATATGAACATTTACTCATTAGTGAATGTGGAAAATCTAAAACTCTATAAACCTTCCATGTTAGACCAAGACACTTATAGAAAAGTCTCTACAACAAGTTTTCCATGAAAGATAAATTGCATGCACAAAAAATCACACAATTTCTATTATTATTACATATGAAAACCCAGATACAATACACTTATATAAGTGTTGTTAGATCCAACTTATTCAGAACTTAAAGAGAGAGATTGACATAATATCTCAACAATATCCAACAAACCCAAAGTGATTATTATGTAAGAATTAATTCTAACTCCATCTTTTAATGCTTACATCATAAAGAACAATAAATTAAAATAAAATGAACACATTTTACAAAAAAAAAATCGAACTTTGATCTTTGTCTAGTCTGGTCTTCATTGGTGCCTCTATCCACTTATGATATCTCATACACTACTCTCCTTCTCCACCATTCATTCTGTGTTTCCATTTCATCCATTGAAGACACAATTGCTTCTGACCATCGGTGACATATTTGTAATGACTGAGGATTCTTCACATACTTACATCTGTCAAAGTCCAGAGCTCATTTTATTTGAAAAAAAAACAACCTTGATAGTGAATCATTCTACTGACATGATCCCATCTGTCGAAGTACATTGCGCATTGTATTCAACAGTTATAAAGGAGAGCAATATAGATACTAAGTGAATCCATCAATAAATATTACAAAGTGACCTATTTCACTCAAGATTACAACACACAAGGATCACAACTATAACCAATAGCCATTTTTATTGGGTTACCGAATTCTCCAAGAACCATAAGTTGTAACGGACTATAGGCATAATCAAACCAGTGATGTGTTCTTATGGCACCACATATGTCAAGAACCATGAGCTTAAATTTTTTTACTATGTTCTATGATTGGTTCTTCAGATTTCATTTCACAAAAAAAAAAATCTAATATACACTTACATTAATTCAAAAACGTTTCTACTATTAATTAATATAGTTGTTGATTTTCATGTCAATCATAACAATGTCTTTGAAACTTGGACTTCTTTCTGAGTAAATTAAATGGCTTGTGCACATACCCTTCGCAGCTAGGAATAACTCCTTTTGATTCTTGTAACATAATTCATTTATGAAGGTCACTCATACACTCAATATTTTTCCATCCAATGACTTCCCCTTTAGTTTATCCATTATGACCTCCTTGGAGACGTGCATACCGTGGAGTCACATTGATTAACTAGCTTGTGCACATACCCTTCACAGCTAGGAATAACTCCTTTTGATTCTTGTAACATAATTCATTTATGAAGGTCACTTATACACTCAATATTTTTCCATCCAATGACTTCCCCTTTAGTTGATCCATTATGACCTCCTTGGAGACGTGCATATTGTGGAGTCACATTGATTACTTTACTTGAATTCAAAGACACAATTTTGGAAATGGCAACCCCCATCCTTCATTGAAGGCCTTTTTCATGATGATATAATTTGTTTTGGGAGGACTTGAACCAATCTCAAAGGGATTCAGAATGTGCAAGCCATTGACAGTTATGCTCAAATCATGATCGATCATATTTTAGTCTACACCTTGGGAGGATATTATCTTCAATGAAGACCTTTTATTTTTCCCATGGCTGATTGTAGCATGAATATTGGTTTCTCTTAACAAGGGAGAATTGACACATGTTGTGGTTGCTCCATTGATTTTTTGCACATTTAATCCAAGGTCTACCATGTCTGCTTCTACAAAATTGTTAGTAGAATTTTCACACAAATCCTTATGACTCTTGACTATATACATAAGTGGTGGATCCCCCTCATGCGAATTCTTTCCATTTGAAATGATTCTGTATGTCGAGCTGCAACTTAGAAAAAAATTACAGGGAGTCAATGTCTATCGAATCTGACCTCTCTAGATGGCATGCTTCCAACCTTTGCTAAATATTTGGTAGCGTATTTATGATATGAAATCCATCCAACACTGCAATGCTTCCATCGACCTCATTGTATTGCACCAAAAAAATGATTTCATCATCCTTTATGTGGGAGTGTAGGCCATTTATGAAGTATGGGCTTAGGCATGACAGATTCTCCTCCTCTCCTTCCTCATCTTCAAAGAAAATCACACAATAGTCTCTCATACTCCATTGTCGATCTCAAATTGTGATTTCAATGCAAACAACTCACAGACACAAACACACAAAAAACTCTCTACTCTCACACACCTAAGTTTTGATACCAAGAAAGATAAATTGCACACACAAACACTCACACAATTTCTATTATTATTACATGTGCAAACCCAAATACAATACACTTAAATACAAGTGTTGTGAGATCCAAATTATTCCAAACTTAGAGAGAGAGGTTGAGAGACTATCTCAACAATCTCCAATAAACCCAAATTGATTCTAATGTAATAATTAATTCTAACAGTTTAATGTTATAGTTAACTATACCATATAATTTTTATATTCAAATTATCACAGTTTCTTCCACTTAACTATTTTTATCTATAAAAAAAAACCATGAAAATATAAAAATAAAAATCATAATTAAAGAGTAAAATTTATTCATAATTTCCATGCCATATATTTTTCATAATTAACTATAGTGCTTAATTTATCTATTCAAGATATTGTAATTTCTTTCTTTCAACTATTTTTATCTATGGAAAAGAGTTATTGTTTGTGACATGCCACCATCTAGGTGGGTGTTTCCTAGTACATGTATAGCTGCTGCAATGTACTCATTTGTTTTGGAACTTCCACTTACTCTATCTTGGCAGTGATTGGAGTATTCAAGTCTCTAGGTTTGTCATGAATTTTTTTATCTATATAAAGAATGAAATTCCACAAGAACCTAGTAAGAGCATGAAGGATTTACAGTATGGTCCTCTAAAGGTAGAGGATAATGCCTATATATTTACTCTACCCTCATATATGCTTATTTACACATTTACCTAGTAGTGAATGTGGAAGATCTAAAAATCTATGAACCTTCTATGTTAGACCAAGAAACTTACAGAAAAGTCTTACCTTCAATAGAGGACTTAGCACTAGAACCTTGCACACAGTTAATAGAGGATAGAATTTTGTATAAGAAGTTTAAAACAACTAGATGGAGGAAGAATAAGGTCTAGAAAGTTGCACTAAAAGGATAACTTCTAGGAAAATCCAAATGGTACTATCAAAATTTCAACCCTCCGTAAATTGCTTCCTTATGATCTCAAGCAAAATTAGTTGCTAAATTTTTAAACAAAAAATTAAAATCGTAGAATAATTACACATTGGATGAAATTAAATGGAAATTAAACAACAAAAGAAAAATAAATTCCCAAGCACACAAACAAAAAAAGTGTTCCCTTCAAATATCATCTTTTCATTAAAATTACTCCAATCTTACAAGGGCTCTCATAGTGGAAAAATAATCCTCTGAGAAAAGAATCAAATTACAACAAAACTTGGTTGTTTTGTCCCTACTAGAAACTCAATTGAAGAAACCTTATGTACAATTGTCCAATGTGTTGCCTGATCCGATGCCCTTGCTGCCTAATCTCATATATTTTTTTGTACAACCCTCCCATGGTTGTATGGCCACATAAATCATATGACCTCTACCTCCCTACTAGATAGTACGACCCCCATGAATTTTTGGTTGTTGGGTTGTACTTCCACTTGTTGCTACTGCTTTTTCTCTCCTCCTTCGAACTAATAAAAATTTCTTCTTTGTTCTCTCTATGTATCAACACACTGAGAGTCACTATGATCTGGACTTGTTCTATCTATTGGTCCTTGAATCTACTAGATTGTTTTTCCAGTCACTCAGATTTGCACTAGATCTTCTTATTCAACCTTAGATATTCTAGATTTGTTCATTGAACACTGAGATCTACACTAGATTTTCCTACTAGTCCTTAGATCTGCCTATTGGTCACTCAGATATGCACTAGATATTCCTATTGTTCCTCGGATATGCTAGATCTATCTTTCGATCACTCAGATCTGAACTAGATCTGCCTATTAGTCCCCATATCTACTAGATATATCTATCGATAACTCATATCTTCACTAGATCTAAAACAATTACACGCAATGTGTAAAACTTGCAAAATTTTATCAATAGATCATATTACTATTGCAAAATTTTATCAATAGATCATATTAGGTGAGAGAAAGAACAACTCATAACTTGAAGCATAGTTTTATAATTTGTCCATGCCTTTAATATTAAATAGTTAAATTAAAAAATAATTGTTTTCCTAAAATATTTAGTTAATGTTGATTACCCAAGGTTTATCAAAAATGAGAATATCTAGTAGCAATTTATGGGAAATACGAACAATTAAATATAAAATAAAAATAAAAAATATTTTTTACTCAATATTATTTTTTTCATTTTTATTTTAATTTTTTGGGCAAAAGAAATTAAATTGTAATCATATATTTGTAATCACAATACTATCTAATTTGAGGTATGGAACTAAAGTTAGATTCCATTAAAAATTGCGTTACTCTACTAGAGTTAGATGCTATTAGAAAGTATATGACTCTATTGGAGGAAACCTCAAATATGATCACAAGGAAAACTTCCTTTCATACATATACTATATAGAGAAAGTGTCCTTTGGCATCCATAAAATATTGGCTTCCTCTAATCTAAGAAAACAATGTTAATGGTTCAAGACCCAAAGACATTTCACACGAGTGAGCATATGCATCTTTATGACCACTAGCAAAGCATTTCAACTGGCATCACTTGGGGAGATGTTGAGGAGTTAGCGTTATGTTATGTTAGATAAGGCTACATTAAAAATAAAGTATACTCTTTTAAAAAAGAACAATTATACACACTTGTAAAACTTGACATGGAATGAAATAATTAAAAAAAAAAAAAAATACACCTTAAAAAATTGGATCCCTATCAATACTTAATAAATCCATATTCAAAATGAAAATTCAAAATGTACCCCATAATTCAAATAAAATACTTACTTTAAGTGCCCAAAACTTTTAAAAAATAATATTATAAAGCACCTTCTAAGAAATGTGTTAGACCCACCAACCACCCACTAGTGAGTCTAAGGCCCACGTTTCTTTGAATCATTTTGAATGGCCATAGCTTAAACTTTTTACAAAATGAATCTTTTCTTGGATCATTTTGAATAGTCATAGTCTAAACTTTTTACGAAATGACTCTTTTCCCGATATTTTCCATGTTGCTGGAAATCGAGAAATTGTTAGATCTGCATATTTGAGTGATTATTTCTATATAATCCGAGTGCCACAAAGGATTTTTAGCATGTTGATTATTTATATGTAATCTAAGTGCCACAAGGTTTTTTCAACATTTTGAATCCATTTCTACATTCGGAAATGGATTTTAAACAACAAAAATAATGATTTCACAAATTTATATCCCCAAATTCTAATATATATATATATATATATATATATATATATATATATATATATATATATATATATATATATATTCATCATCAAGACTAATCGTCAATTGTAAGCATACTGATCGTAGTTAATTAATACAGATGTAGGACAATTTTTAATTTTTAATCACATAGACTATCTATAAACCCTAATTTTGGAGCTAAATAAAATTAAAAAACAAAAGTAAATTCAATTAAATTATGTTTTTTGAAAGTTATGCTTTAACTCATCCATATGCACTTAAAACCAATCAGACTAAAAAATCTCAAACCTTCCTTTAACATTAAGTTATACATTGTAATAGTTAAATCCATAACACTCAACCTCTCGTGGATATATTGAGGGACGAAAACAACTTGACAAACCACGTGGTTACAAGAAATATTTTGAGGGGACCACTTTGGAATTTGGGGAAACAATATTTACTCCTATCTACTATGTAGAATTTGGAAAATAAACCCTTTTATAATATTTTATTTTAATTTTTTGGAAAATAAACCTTTTACATTTATCTACTATTTAGAAAAAAAAAAAAGTTGGCTTCAATTGTAATCATGATAGTATATAAATTTATGTATGTAACTAAAGTTAGATGCTATTAAAAAGTATATGACTTTACTAGACTTAGATTATATTAGAAAGTAGATGAATTTAGTAGCCTCAACTATGATCACAAGGGAATCCACCTTTAGTGTTTTTTGGCATGCTTAAGAGATTGTCTTTTCCTCGAATAAAGACAATCAATAAAGCATTTCAATTGGTGTGGTTATTTTTGAATAACAAATGGACCACTAAGTTATGATAAGTTTTACCCCTAAAAGAACATGTATTGCACCGATTGTATTGAGAGTACCTACGTTGTATACAACCCAAGAGTACTGAGGTGCTATACAACCCAGTATGGGGGGGATGACTAGGGGAAATGTTGAGGCGTTAACATTATGTTATTTTAGATAATCCTACATTAAAAAAAATTAAAGTCGGCTCAATTTTGTTTTTATGCCTCGTGGAATCAACAACTATTTGGGCATGTACTCACGTTACACATGGTCGTGTTATCCAAATGCTACCACTATAACCTCCAGGTGTGCCCATGCTTCCCCACGCACTACACACTATATTAGTCAAGGGAGTTGAACTCGAGACCTCTTGGAATTTCATTTTCATGGAACTTGCAAATTGAGCTGCCCCGTGGGGGCTGAAGTCGGCTCAATTTTTAAAAAGTAACAATAAATAATAAATAATAAGTTCATCTCATTTACTCTTTGAGAATCTTGTTACTCTTGTTATTCTATATGGATGCAAAATTTGGGGATGCAGTATCTCTCAAGAATCATGGATAAAGATAGAGCAAATCCAAAAGAATTTTATAATCTATAATCTCAAAATTAAAGGAAATACGCCCTCTCCTATCCTCCTCTTGGAGGCAAGTCTTTCCAAGTTGAAAGCATGGATATGACTAGATACCTATACCATATAATTTAATTTAATTGAAGATGAAAAACATTTTCTCTTATATTTTCCATCCTATATCTCAATTTGAAAATATTTGTCACACTAACAGCCTTCCTAACCTTTTAACTCAAAAAAACTATGGTGATCTTGGAAAGCTTATCTTAATGCTTTTGGAGCATATAAACAAAATTCAAAAGAATTGCAAGTAATCCCTTACCTTTTTAAGGTGTGATAAATCAATTCGATCTTAATCGCCATCATCAAATCTAGATTTAAAATGAATAATTAATTTTAAATACCCAGTGTTTAATAAAAGTATTTATTTTAAATACCAAATACTCTAGAATGTTCTTAGGTGATGGTAGCACTATATAAAGAGGTTCAAGAAATGTAATGGGATATGAAGATAAGTATTTTATTTAGAGAAGTATCTCAATAGGAGGATGCCCCCTCGAAGAGGCAAGTGAACAGGAGAGGATCCCTTCCATAATAGGATCCATTGTATGGTGTTTCCCTACCTCAAGGGTTTTGATATAATAAAGTGGTGGTTTTCTATATAGTTTCATATATCTTGTTGGTGATTGTATTCAAATATATTTGGATCTATTGTGATATTTTGTATTCATTTATTTGGTTCTTAACAAGTGGTATCAGAGCACTTTCCTTGCTAGACATTGTGGGCAAATATTTTTTATTTTTGCAGATGTTGTTTCGGAGAAGAAAAAAGAGGGCCGCAACATTCTAGAAATTTTCGGTATATTTTTGTGAAAAATTTGCAGAAACGGGTTGTAGATCTGAGTTCCTCTCATAAAAACACCCAATTTGAAAAAACAAATCGTCCAAAACGGAGTCCGGGAAGTCAAGATATTGAATGTTTTTAATTTGCAATTTTCCAGGGTTTTTTCCACGGACGGCGGTGTATTTTTTTTTTTTTGTAGCAGCTAGAGGCTGAATTTTCCCAAACAAATTATAGATCTGAGTTCCTCTCACAATTTCACCCAATTTCAAAAAAAAAAAATCAGTCGAAACGGAGTCCAAGAAGTGAAGTTATGAGCATTTTAAATTCAACAGTTTTTCAGGGTTTTTCTGGAAAAAGCCGTGATTTTCTACCGTAACTTATTGTTCTATTTTTTGGGTTTTTTCGTGATGGCTACGGGAACGAAGAGTTAATCTGGTGCTCAGATGGCTATTTCCTCTCAAACCTCAAATAAATTCTATAAATTATTGAAGCATTCAAATCCTGATTGTATGACACATTGGATGGTATCACAAACGACCTCAATGATAGTTTTCGTAGTATTCAAGAATCATTGGATAGAATGCATGAGATATTTCTTATGGAGGATATCAGAGATGAATATAATCAAGAAATATATGTTTGGTATGATTTGGAGGTTGATTGTGATGATTGGTATATGGATAGTTTTCATTTCTAGGATGACAACCACTTTCATATTTTATTTGATGACTCTACTCCACATTCTGTAGAGAACATCAATGTACCACATCAAGAGCTATTTATGATTACCAGCATCCAGCCTGCATATTTTATAATGGTATTGTTCCTTCCATATTCAACATTGACCATTTCCCACTATGTGGTTGGATATTCTTATTTGGATCCACATGATAGGTGTCAGTATTGGGAGCATAATTTTCAGTTGGTTATTAGGTGTCAATATATTCCATGTGAAGTTTACGTGAGCACTTGGACATGGGACCCTAGTTCTCTAGTCTACTTCAGCATTATGGTCCACACTTATCCATGAGACCCTGTTATATGGTTGTACATCAAACGTTGAGGACAATGCTTTCATAAGGGGGATGGAATGTAAGGTATCTAGAGAGGTGGTGAGGGGGCTCAAAGGGCCCATAGTGATAATAGTGAAGGCCATTCAATGTAAGGTGGAATAGATCCACTATATTATTAAATAAGTCTCACTATGGTAGTTATATATCATAAATGGGTAATTAGATATAATAAATGTAAGAGAACTTCTTATAATGTTGTACTTCTAGAAGATTCCTCCTCTAGAATGTTCTTAGGTGATGGTAGCACTATATAATGGGGTTCAGGCAATGTAATGGGACATGAAGAGAATTATTGTATTTGGAGCGGTATCTCAATAGGAAGATACCCCCTCCAAGAGGCAAGTGAATAGGAGACGATCCCTTCCATAATAAGATCCATTGTACAGTGTTGCCCTACCTCAAGGGTTTGATAGTAATAAATTAGGTTTTGCATATTGTTCTTGTATATATGTTGTGGTAATTTTGTATTCAGTCTTTGGTTGTAAGGTAGCTAGAGAGGTTGTGAGGGGGCCCAGAGGGCCCATAGTGATAATAGTGGAGTCCATTCAATGTAAGGTGTACTAGATCCATTATATTATTAAATAAGGTCCACTATGGTAGTTAGATATAATAAATGGGTAATTAGATATAATAAATGTAAGAGGACTTCTTAGAAGGTTCCAATTCTAGAAGATTCCTCCTCTAGAATGTTCATAGGTGATGGTAGCACTATATAATGGGGTTCAAGCAATGTAATGGGACATGAACAGAATTATTGTATTTGGAGTGGTAGCTCAATAGGAGGATGCCCCCTTGAAAAGGCAAGTGAACAAGAGAGGATCCCTTCCATAATAGGATCCATTGTACGGTGTTTCCCTACCTCAAGGGTTTGGTAATAATAAATTGTGGTTTCTTCTATCTTGCTTTGTAGATATATTGTGTATTCAGTATTTGTGGTGATTATATTTGTAGATCTATTCAAGTTCTTAACAAGTGGTATCAGAGCACTTTGTTGGACAACTGAGAGGGGGGGTGAATCAGTTGTTTCCGAGCATAAAAAATTATGCTCATTTCAAACTCTTTACAAAGCACTTCATGACAATCACAATAATGCAGGGAAGTAAGAAATAGAACATTCAGCATCATTCACACACATGAAATACACAGAGATAGATATTTCCTGAGGAAACCCATAAAGGGTAAAAACCTTTTCTTCTTTATATGATAAGTAATCTTTACATTCTGTACATTATCATACTTATAATCTCCAACTCATTGTGAGGTTACAACCTCTGTTTTGAAAGCTACAACTTGTTGAGAGCACCAACTCTCTGTTTTCTCTAGCACCTACTAGAAGGAAGCACCAACTCCCTGGTTTCTCTAGCACTCACTAGAAGGAAGCACCTACTCCCTGGTTTCTCTAGCACCCACTAGAAGGAAGCAACAAATCCCTAAGTGTTCCAGCACCAACTGGATGGAAACACCAACTTCCAATCACACAGGCACCAACCTTTATAACAGAGAACCAATGTTCTCCCTTGCACCACCCTGCCACCCTAGTTTTTCTGGCTACAACCAGATGGAAGCTACAACTGCTTGTGTTCAAGCACCCACTTGAACCTATGACAAAAACAGTCCTCCCTAGCACTTCCCAACCACCTTGAAATATAAATATTTTCTACAGAAACTTATTACAGTGATATAATTCTCATAAATGGCTTACCGATCTCATCAATGTTATGCTAAACTACCCTGTTATGCCTGCATTAGTGTCTTCCTGCTTGCATCCTTTTGAGCTTTATGATCTTCTTCTCTGTCTCGGCATGCACACCTCGACTTTCTCTTCTTTTCTTAGATATGCATCTATGTTCTTTTCTTCTTTTGTTCTTGAGCTCCTGCACATCATGCTTCTACATGCATGCATCACTCACAATAGCAGCCCTCGTGTCTTATTTGTTTTGCGTATTTATACTATATGTGCACCTTCTTCTTCCTCCATGCGCAATGCCTTTGCATGATCTTCACAGCATCACAGTTCTGCTCATGGGGTTGTTCCCTGCCACTCCAGCTTTCTGCCCTCTTGTTCCCTCAAGCATCTCTCTACTTTTCTTCATTCTGCATCACCTTCTCATGTCAATTCCTCTAGTGATCATCATGGCAACTCTTCATCTTTTCTAGCAGTTACCCCCATGCATTCATCATCACTGGGCATTATGCTTAGATTCCTTAGCTTCATTGGCAGTCCAAACTCTTCATCCTCTCTTGCATCTGTCAATCGTCTCTATGATCAATCTTCATTGCACTAGTAGATGCCTTGAGACTCTTTGTCTCCCCTGGCAGTCACCCTACAGCTCCTCGAATTCTCTAGCAGTCCAGACTCTTCGTCCTAGCTGTTACTAAAGAGAACCTCCACACGCTCATGCATTTTTTTCCTTCTCTCTTCCTGAGGAAAACTTCACAGTGGGCGTTTAGCATTTCTGGCTAAGCCATTTCCTTTCACATGTGGCCTCAGGCAGTGACCATAGCCTAATCAGAAAAGGAATTTCACGATTTTGCATATCGTGAATTTCTGTTGCGAGGCATCTTGACTCTCCAAATCGTGATCTCTGAAACCTCGAAAATGAGCTTAGTTGGATGGGCTCCTTCCATTCTCGTGACCACCGACTGTGACCAAGCGCTTATCCATAAAGCGCTTTCGCAACTCGCAATTTTGGGAATCCTATGATGAGTCATCTCGACTCTCCAAGTCACGATCTCCGAAACCCTGAAAAGGAGCTTAGATTCTCTAGCTCTACTCTCCAGTGTGACCACAACATATGACCACTGGCTAGTCATTTGAGTGCTTCTCTCTTCATATCAATGGTCGACAATCCGTGGTGATTGGAAGGCTATCCTCGACCCCGAAACTTCATCTTTCGGGACATTAGGGGTTTTTTTATGCTAAAACTCCTGAAACTAAAGTCTTGGAATGGCGTCACTCGATGACATGACATGATCCATGTGGCTACCATGTGTCACTCAGAATTGTGATTTCCAGGTTCTGAAATGTTGAATCATCTTGACACTTGTCGTTTTCTGATTGTGCCATGTGTCATTGTTGATGTAGTCTTCCACCTATCCTTTATGACGTGGTCTGCCACATTCACCTCCTGGATCTGACAACCCATATTCGTCCTTGATCCAACGACTAGGATTATTTCATGATTAAGCATATCGTGAGTTCTAGAGGTTAGGGAACCCTATTCCTTTGACCTTTCAGTCAACAAAATTCTTATCTTTATCCACGTGTCCTTCTTGGATCGATGGTCCATATTTTTCCTCGATCTGATGGCTCAAATCATTTTTCCATTTCGCGTTTCGCAGGTTGGAAGGATAGAGCTCCTCGTGCCTTTGACCTTTTAGTCAGCGAAATCTCAAACTTTAGCCACGTGTCCTCCGGATCCAACAATCCACGACTGTCTTTGATGAATGACCAGGATTCATTCACATCTTTGGAGTGTTGGATGACTCCTGGGCTTATCCTCCTTGCATCTCTACTAGATCTAATGGCTTTTAGTCATTTATATTAACTCCAGATCTTACAGCCCAGATCTTATCATGATTTCTCATATCGCGAGTTGGAAGGATAGAGCACTTCCTTCCTTTGACTTTCCAGACAGTGAAATGCCAATCGCTCGCCATGTGTCCTTCTTGAATATGGATGGTCCTCCTACTTTCGAGATTTTGTAGGCCCGCTTTATCTTGCACGTAAATATTGTGCTCCTTCTTATGGATCCAATGATGGTCGGTCTTCAAGCTCAGATCTAACGCATGAAAAATGTTCTCTTATACTGCGCACTCCTCCTATCTGAATTCAGATCTGATGGTCATCAAGAATTATAAATGGGATCCAAAAATCATTGTTTCTCTTCATTGTTACACTTTTGATCTTTCCATGCCATCATCATTGTTGATCATCCTTGCTTGTCTATTTGTCATCGTTGTCTATGTCGCCATCGTTGTTGCTCTTCCTTGCTTTCATGTTTTCCATCGTTGTCTCCCAACTGTAACCCTGCCAACATCGCTATTGTTCTTACCTATAATGATACCATCATTTCTGTTGTTCTTTTCATCAATGACAAGCATGCTCAGTAAACATGCCAGCTCACTTTCATTCGCAGATGTTGTGGGCAAATATTTTTTATTTTTGCATTTTTTTTCGGAGAAGAAAAAAAAGGGTCGCGACATTCTAGAACTTTTTGGTATATTTATGTGAAAAAGTTTTAGAAAGAGGTTGTAGATATGAGCTCCTATCATAAAACCACCCAGTTTAAAAAACAAAATTGTCCGAAACGAAGTCCGGGAAGTCGAGATATTGAAGTTTTTAAAATCTGCAATTTTTCAAGGTTTTTTCCACGGACGGTGGCGTGATTTTTTTTTCTTGTAGTATATGGAGGCTGAATTTGCCAAAAAAAATTACATATCTGAGTTCCTCTCACAATTGCACCCAATTTCAAAAAAAATATCAGCCTAAACGGAGTCCGGAAAGTGAAGTTATGAGCATTTTAAATTCAGTAGTTTCTCAGGGTTTTTCCATAAAACGTCGCGATTTTCTGCAGTAATTTATTGTTCTATTTTTTGGGTTTTTTCGTGATGGAGGCGGGACTGTAGAGTTCATAAATTTTCATAGGGTGCTCAGATGGCTATTTCTTCTTAAACCCTCAAAGAAATTCTACATATTATTGAAGCATTAAAAGCCCAATTGTTTAACAGATTAGATGGCTTTGTAGATGGCCTCAATGATAGTTTTCGTAGTATTCAATATTCTTTGGATAACATGAAAGAGAGGTTTCTTATGGTGTCCCTTGGGGATGAATATAATCAAGAAATATATTCTTGGTATGATTTTGAAGTCGATTGCAATGATTGGTATATGGATAGTTGTCGTTTTTGGGATGACAACCACTTCCATATTTTATTTGATGACTCTACTCCACCTTCTGTAGAGAACATCAATGTCCCACATCAGGAGCTAGTTACCA
>JZKD02S1035740.1:157509-167656 GCA_000966675.3 Picea glauca | reverse complement strand
CTTTCCTTTTCTCATCAGGAATGTGAGCCCATGCTATACTACCAAATACATGGAAGTGACTTACATCTGGTTTAATTTTAGTCCAAGTTTCTTCCGGTGTTATATTTTTAAGAGCATTTGTGGGAGTGCGATTTACTATGTAATTTTCATAGTTGATGGCTTTCGCCCAAAGCTTTAGACTTAATCACTTAGATTGGATAATACAATTAGCCATTTCTTTTAATGTGCGGTTCTTTCTCTCAGCAACACCATTTTGTTGTGGTGTATATGGAATAGTGTGTTGCATTTGGATTCCTTGTGTAGTGCAGAACTTGTAAAATTATTGTTCACATATTCGTCTCCATTATTTGTTCTTAACCTTTGAATTTGATGTCCAAATTGTTTTTCTACAAGGGCCTTGTAGGCCAATTTTTTTTCAAAAACTTCACTCTTAAGTTTTAAGAAGTAAACTTAAGTACGTCTGAAAAAGTCATCAATGAAATTTAAGAGATACTTGCACCCAGAAAAAGAAGGAGAAGAAAGTGGACCACACAAATCACTGTGAATAAGATGCAAAGGACCCGAGGCGTGCCAAGAGGCACGTTTGTCAAAACTGTCCCAATGATGTTTGTCGAGAACACAACCGGCACAAACACCATCTCTACATGAAACAAGAGGAAGACCAGTCACCATCCGTTGATTACATAGTTGTTGCAACGAGTGATAGTTTAGATGATCAAACCACTCATGCCAAAGTTTGTTCAAGTCATTGTTATGAGCAACAAAAACTGATGAAAAATATGATGACCCAAAGTTCTCAAATTTGTACAACCTGGTAATATCATCAGCAATTCCAGTTGCAAGAACATGCTTAGGATCTTTTAGATCCTTGATTACAACTTGGTGAGGTCAAAACTCTACGGTTTTACCTCCACCTGCATGAGTGATTTGATATACTGATAGAAGGTTACAAGAAAGACTTGGAACACACAATACATCATTGAAATAACCATTTTCTACTTGAACTGTTCCAAATCCTTCAACACTAAGAGATATATCATCACCAACAAATATTTTCTTGGAGTTACATTCATTTAGAGTAGAAAATATGGCTCTGTCCTTAGCCATATGATAGTATGTTCCATAATCAATAAGCCACTCATTAGAAGTAGAAGTAGAAGTAGAAGTAGAATTTGTATTGAAGGAGAAACCAGAAGCAGAAAGTGCATGTCCATGAGAAGAAGAAGAAGAAGTAGAATCAATATTGATGTTTTCCTTCTTCATCACTGCTTCTAAAGCTTCCATCTTATTGAAACATTTGGACTCATCATGACCATCTTTATCACAAGAGTTGCAATGTCTGTTAGTATTCTTATTTTTATATTTTTCTCATTTATTTCCATTAGGAGAAAAAGTTGTCTGAGTGGGTTTGGGACCCTTATATTGTTTTTTGTTGTGGCGAGGATGTTTCTTCTATGGATTCTTGGGTTTATCTTTATGATGGACACCTAAGGCTTTGTTGGAGGTATCTGCAGTGTTGATCACTCCAAGTTGTACTAGCTTGTCTTTCTCTCTAATCAAAGCATCACAAAATTTCTCAAGACTGGTTTTTTGATAAGCTGCCCCTAGAGCCTCTTGCATGGCATAAAAGGTAGATAAAAACAAAGAATATGCACTACCTAGCTTAGAAAGAATAATATAGATGCAATGATCTTCGTCTATCTTTATCTTACATTCTTCACATAAAGTTTTGAGTGTTTTAAACTTAGATAGATAGTCTTCAATGCAAGAAAAATCACTTGGACTTAAAGTTATTACTTGATTTTCTAACTGTTGTGCTCGAATAATGTTGTGTTTACCAAACACAGATTCAATATTTTCCCAAGCTTCTTTGGGTTTATCAATTGATTGAAGGTGGAACCTTAAATCAGGAGAGATGGACATTATGATTAATCCACATGCTTCGCCATTCCTATTATCTCATTTGACTTTCTTATCAACATTAGTGGGTATTGTTTCATTTCCCAAGGTAATCCGGTACAAGCCTTTACTTCTTAATAAATCCTCCATATGGGATTTCCATTGGAAGTAGTTGGTGCTAGTAAGTAAGAGATTACTTGTAGAAGCCATATTAAATATGAAGATAATACAGATTTAAAAACAGAAACTAATGATCTGAATGGAAAGAGCTCAAAAAGTTATGCGATTTAAAAAAAAAATGGCACTAAAAACGGACTTTGGATGTGAGAGTTATGCCCTTTAAAAAAAAAAAAAACATAAACGGTAACCAAAGGACCACGTGGTAGTGTAAGTTGCTTTATGAAGTGATCCACTTTTATAAAGAAAAGTGGGGCTCACTTTTACAAAGAAAATTTGCATGCAAAATAAATAACTCTAAAATAAAATATTAAAGCTACTTATAGTGATTCACTTTTATACTTGAAGTGAAATACACTTTACAATTTTAGCATGAAATTTTTCAAAAAAAGTAACAAAAGAGAGACTTGAACTCAATACCTCTTACTTAATAAGGCAACTTTTAACCAAATGGTCTAACAAAATATATTGTAATGTTCGGAAGGAGGATTTTTGTTGTTGTTGTTGAAAACGGCCTTGGAGAGCATGCTAAAAAAAAACTATTTTCACACAAGAAAAAAAATTTGCTTCTCGATGACAACAAGGGTTAGATATTGGTTAGCTTACTCGAAAGATGCACATTTTCCTATCTATTTCTTATTTGTCGAGATCACACAGGGTGCGGGGAAAAAAGCATACGCAGATCTAAAAGAGTAGCAACCCGGAAATAAAAAAATACAAAACTAAAATACTTCTCCGCAAAAAAATAAAAAAATGTGTATTCAAACTTTATACCTCTGAATATGACTGTAATGGTCGTATCTTGGGCAAACATAAACCTTTTCAAGTGAAAATAAAACTTTTCCTGAATGAAACGAGTTCTCTAGACACAATGGAACAGTCCTCTCAGCCCAGAAATGTACGAAAATGACAGAAAATGGAGATGAGGCAACTCGGCTTCACGATCTCGATCTACAACAGGGGCGGGTCTTCAAAAAGGCTCAAATAACATGTTCGACAACACATGTATTCCAACAGAGGACAAACACCTTCAATAACCACTCACATAACCAGATCAAAAATCAACACATCGATGTTTTCACGTGGTAAAACCCCTACGGGAAAACATCCACGGCCCCATCCAATGCGGCCACTTGGAGTAGTTTATTAATGCAAATAAAAAGATTATAGAGAGATTTTACAAGAGAGTTTCTCACAATTGATCATCGGCAAATGACCATCCATGCTCTTTAAATAGAGATCATGGACCAATCAGGTGTTAAGTCACGGATCAATGGTCGTTAAGATTGAGGAGAGTATGAACCGTTGGATCACTCTATGTCGGGAACATATCGTGACTGCTGGATTTCCTAACTACAAATGCATACTAATGCATACTAAAGAAACACACTAGAAAACACACTTTTTCCTAACAACACAATAGACCAAGTAGATCTTAACTAACTCCTAAGTGTCTAAATATCCTAACATTTTGATACCAAGAAAGATAAATTGCACACACAAACAGTGACACAATTTCTATTATTATTACATATGCAAACCCAAATACAATACACTTAAATACAAGTGTTGTCAGATCCAAATTATTCCAAACTTAGAGAAGGAGGTTGAGAGACTATCTCAACAATCTCCAATAAACCCAAATTGATTATAATGTAATAATTAATTATAACAGTTTAAAGTTATAGTTAACTATACCATATAATTTTTTTGTTAAAATTATCACAGTTTCTTCCACTTAACTATTTTTATCTATAAAAAAGAACCATGAAAAAAGTAAAGTAAATATACAAATAAAAATTATAATTTTAATTAAAGAGTAAAATTTATTCATAATTTTCATGCCATATATATTTCATAATTAACTATAGTGTGTAATTTATTTATTCAAGATATTGCAATTTCTTTCTTTTAACTATTTTTATCTATGCAAAAGAGTTATTGTTTGTGACATGCCATCATCCAGGTGGGTGTTGTCCTAGTACATGTATCGCTGCTACAATGTACTCATTTGTTTTGGAACTTCCACTTACTCTATCTTGGCGATGATTGGAGTATTCGAGTCTCTACGTTTGTCACAATTTTTTTTATATATACAAAGAATTAAAGTCTACAAGAACCTAGTAAGAGGATAGAGGATTTACAGTATGGTCCTTTGAAGTTAGGGGATAATGCCTATAGATTTATTCTACCCTCATATATGCCTATTTACACATTTACTTAGCAGTGAATGTGGAAAATCTAAAAATCTATGAACCTTCTATGTTAGACCAAGAAACTTACAGAAAAGTCTTACCTTCAATAGAGGACTTAGCACTAAAACTTTACACACAATTAATAGAGGCTACAATTTTGTACAAGAAATTTAAAGCAATTGGATGGAAGAAGAATAAGGCCTATAAAGTTGCACTAAAAGGACACCTTCTAGGAAAATCCAAATGGTACTATCAAAATTTCAACCCTGGGTAAATTACTTCCTTATGATATCAAGAAAAATTAGTTGTTGAATTTTTAAACAAAAAATTAAAATCATAGAATAATTACACACTGGCTTAAATTAAATGGAAATAAAACAACAGAAGAAAAATAAATTCCCAAGCACACAAAAAAAATTGTTCCCTTCAAATATCATTTTTTCATTAAAATTACTCCAAGCTTACAAGGGCTCTCATACTGGAAAAATAATCCTTTGAGAAAAGAATCAAATTACAACAAAACTTGGTTGTTTCGTCCCTGCTAGAAACTCAACTGAAGAAACCCTATGTATACTTATCCAATGTGTTGCTTGATCCGGTGCCCCTACTGCCTGATCTCTTATATTTTGTTGTACAACCCTCCCGTGGTTGTATGGCCATAGAAATCATACGAATTATGCCTCCTTACTAGATAGTATGACCTCCATGAATTTTTGGTTGTTGGGTTGTACTTCCACTTGTTGCTACTATTTTTTCTCTCCTTCTTTGGACTAATAAAAATTTATTCTTTGCTTTCTCTTTGTATCAACACACTGCAAGTCACTATGTTCTGCACTTGTTCTATCTATTGGTCCTTGAATCTACTAGATTTGCTTGCTAGTCACTCGAATTTTCACTAGATCTTCTTATTGAACCTCAGATATTCGAGATTTGTTTGTTGAACACTCAAATCTACACTAGATTTTCCTACTAGTCCTTAGATATGCTTATTGGTCACATAGATATGCACTAGATATTCCTATTACTCCTCAAATACACTAGATCTATCTTTTGGTCACTCAGATCTGCCTATTGGTCCCCATATCTACTAGATCTATCTATTGATAACTCATATCTTCACTAGATCTAAAAAAATTACGCACAATGTGTAAAACTTGTAAAATTTTATCAATAGATCATATTACTATTGCAAAATTTTATAATTTATCCATGTGTTTAATATTAAATAGTTAAATGGTCCCCAAGGTGTAGGACAGTCAGTGACAGAGTGTGTTGTTAAGCCACTCTGTGTTGTTAAAGTCACCGGTTCGAAACCTGTGGGGACAAAAAATCCAGCCATGTTAAGGGTTGGTGTGGCTCAGGCCGGGTGCGATCCTCGGGTGATTTTGACGGCTTAGATGCCCCTGAGTCACGGTTTCTCAAGCCACAGGTTAATCGCATAACCAACAGGTCCCGCACAAATTAACAGACAAAAAAAAAATATTAAATAGTTAAATTAAAAAATAATTGCTTTCCTAAAATATTTAGTTAATGTTGATTACCCAAGGTTTATCAAAAATGAGAATATCTAGTAGCAATTTATGGGAAATACTAACAATTAAAAAAAAAAAAAATTACTCAATATCATTTTTTTTAATTTTTATTTTAATTTTTTGGGCATAAGAAATTAAATTGTAATCATATGTTTGTAATCTGGATAATCTCTAATTTGAGGTATGGAACTAAAGTTAGATTCCATTAAAAATTACATGACTCTACTAGAGTTAAGCCTCAAAGATGATCACAAGGAAAACTTCCTTTCATACATATACTATATACATGCAGAGTGTCTTTTGACATCCTTAAAAGATTGGCTTCCTCCAATCTAAGAAAACAATGTTAATGGTTCAAGACCCAAGACATTTCACATGAGTGAGTGTATGCATATTTATGACCACTAGAAAAATATTTCAAGTGGCATGACTCGGAGATGTTGATGACTCGGGGAGATATTGAGGTGTTAGCCTTATGTTATGTTAGATAAGGCTACATTAAAAACAAATTAAAATGGGTTCAATGTTTTAAAAATAACAAGAAATAATAAAAATAAAGTATACTCTTTTAAAAAGGAACAAGTATACACACTCTATAAAACTTGACAAGGAATGAAATAATTAAAAAACAAATTATTGGATCCCTATCAATACTTAATAAATCCATATTCAAAATGAAAATTCAAAATGTACCCAGCATTTCAAATAAAACACTTACTTTAAATACCCAATACTTTTAAAAAATAATAATATAAAGCACCTTCTAAGAAATGTGTCAGACCCACCAACCACCCACTAGTGAGTCTAAGGCCCATGTTTCTTTGAATCATTTTAAATGGCCATAGTCTAAACTTTTTACGAAATGACTTTTTTCCTGCATCATTTTGAATGGTCATAGTCTAAACTTTTTACAAAATGATTATTTTCCTGATATTTTCTATGTTGTTAGAAATCGATAAATTGTTAGATCTGCATATTTGAGTGATTATTTCTATATAACCCGAGTGCCACAAAGGTTTTTTAGCATGTTGATTATTTCTATGTACTCTGAATGCCACGAGGGTTTTTCAACATGTTAAATCCATTTCTACATTCGAAAATGAATTTTAAACAATAAAAATAATAATTTCACAAATTTATATCCCAGAATTCTAAAAAAAATAAATAAAAAATAAAAAATAAAATTCTTTAAACAGTTAGACAACACTTAAGACTTTTTGAAAGTTATGCTTTAACTCATCCATATACACTTAAAACCAATCACACGGAAAACTTTCAAACCTTCCTTTAACATTAAGTTGTACATTGTATGGTTAAATCTATAACACTCAACCTCTCATGGATATATTGAAGCCGTATGAAAACAACTTGACAAACCACGTGGTTACAAGAAATATTTTGAGGCGACCACTTTGGAATTTGGGGAAAAAATATTTACACCTATCTACTATGTAGAATTTGGAAAATAAACCCTTTTATAATTTGTATTTTAATTTTTTTGGAAAATAAACCTTTTAGATTTATTTATTTAGAATTTTTTTTTTCTTCAATTTTAATTATGATGGTATATAATTTTATGTATGGAACTAAAGTTAGATGTTATTAAAAAGTATATGATTTTATTAGACTTAAATTATTAGAAAGTAGATGATTTTAGTAGGTTCACAAGGAAATCCACCTTTAGTGTCTTTTGGCATGCTTAAGAGATTGTATTTTCCATGAACATAAGAAAACAAAGTTAATGACTCAAGACCAAAAGACATCTCATACGAGTGAGTGAGAGTATACATCTTTATGGAACATTGGTAAAGCATTACAAGTGGTGTGGTTATTTTTGAATAAGAGATGGACCACTAAGTTATGATAAGTTTTACCCTTAAAAGAACATGTATTGCACTAATTGTATTGAGAGTACCTAGGTGCTATACAACCCAAGAGTACTGAGGTGCTCTACAACCCAGTATGGGGGGATGACTAGGGGAAATGTTGAGGCGTTAGCATTATGTTATGTTAGATAATGCTACATTAAAAAAAATTAAAGTCGTCTCAATTTTTAAAAAGTAACAATAAATAATAAAAATAAGGTCAGCTCATTTACTCTTTGAGACTCTTGTTACTCTTGTTATTCTACATGGATGCAAAGTTTGGGGATGCAGTATCTACCCGTTGAAAGAATAGCTATGAGTAGATACCTATACCATATAATTTAATTTAATTGAAGATGAAAAACATTTTCTCTTAGATTTTCCATCCTATATCTCAATTTGAAAATATTTATCACACTACCAGCCTTCCTAACCTTTTAACTCAACAAACTATGGTAATCTTGGAAATCTTTTTTTAATGCTTTTGGAGCATATAAACAAAAATCAAAAGAATTGCAAGTAATCCATTAATTTTTTAAAGTGTGATAAACCAATTCGGTCTTAATAACCATCATCAAATCTAAATTTAAAATAAATACCCAATATTTAATAAAAATACTTATTTTAAATACCAAATACTTTAAAAAATAATATTATATAACACCTTATAATGTATGTGGCATGTTCAACAAAGACAACCCACCCACCACCCATAAGCGAGTCTAAAGCACATGCCTATTTAAATCATTTTGAATGTTTTGCTTTAACTCATCCATATCCACTTCAAAAAATCACAGCTTTACGGAAAACCCTCAAACCTTCCTCTAACATTAAGTTGTCCAATGTATTGGTTAAAGTGAAAAATAAATCCATAACACTCAAACTCTGGTGGATATATTGAATCCGTACGAAAACAACTTGAAAAACCATGTGGTTATAAGAAATATTTTTTATAACATTAAGTTGTCCATTGTATTGGTTAAAGCGAAAAATAAATCCATAACACTCGAACTCTAGTGGATATATTGAATCCATACGAAAACAACCTGAAAAACCAAATGGTTATAAGAAATATTTTTTTACTAGTGGAGCGTTGGGCGTTGTCTAACTGTTATATTAAATGATTTTTGTTTTCACTTGAATTATAAAAAAATAAATATTTAAATATGTAAATTTAACAAAGGAAAGGTCATTCGATTTGAATCTTCCAACACCAGGGGAAGAAGATGGCCAAGATGAGCGTCCACTCACTTGGATTGTGTTAGCATTATGTAATTTGCCCAAGGCTGTAAGGCAGTCACAGAGGCAACATCAAAACCACTTCGAGTCTTGGATCTAGCCCTTCAAGACTCAGAGAGGGATCTCTCTTTCTGATATAGCTTTGTTTTAATAGGTATTAGGCTAGTTATGCAAGTGTGGGGTTGGGGTTTTTGAATGGTTGTTTTGGAATAGCAAGGAGAGCCATTGGGAAAATGGGGTCTGCGCTTAAAAATGTGATTCACTCTCAGATATTAGACATAACTCTTAAACAGGGCAAGGTAGTGGAAGTGCTGGATCGAATTAAGTTTTGATGGTGTCAATTTTAGGAAGAAATAGGGGAGGAAAAAATGAGAAAATGAGAAGTTAAGAATTCATAAACTAATCTTTTTAGAGGAGAAACATAAAGATTATCACAAGATCATATGCAGAGTATTTCATAATAAATTCTGCTCTATTACTATCTTCTGATAATGAGAAATTGAAAACAAACGAAATGATAACAGGAAAACACTCAACAGAGAAGGGAAACACCACCAACACCTCCGCACAGGAATCCTGTAAACCTGATCATTCATCTAAAGAGTACAGAAAGAGTTCTCTGGCCAAACACAGCCCACAGTCTAGCGAGGAACCTCACAGGTCGAACCATTTTACATTAAAATCCTCTGAATAAATAGGATAGACCATCCCAATAATTTTTGGAAGTCGGTTTAACCGCCTCGGCCAAAAATAGCCACCACTCCCACAAAATTTGGAGTTGTCTTCCATGAAAGACGGACCGGTTTTCTGCGAAAAAGGGGTCCGAACCGAACAGACATGTTTTTCTCTTGAAATATGAAACCTGGGAAAAAACAGAAGGATTTTATTGTATATGGGCATGTTCTGGACAAAAACCTCCTTCCGTTTCGCCAAATTCGTCCCCATCTGGCCGTAACACCTCTTGCAAGATTGGGACTGTAACAGATAAACCGAAAATGTGAAAAAAGAGGCTGAAAGACAGCTTCGATTCTCTCTGATCGTAGCTCCATTGAAAAACTTGAGAGAGGTTTTTGTTCTTCAGCCCATGTTGAGAACAAACCTCTCTCTGATTTTTAAAATCTGTCTTCGTTTGCCCAAAAACTACCTCGGACGAACACATGTTGAAACAGGCAAAAATGGCAAAAATATGAAAAAAACAGTTTTGTTCCGTGAAGGCGGTATTCCGGACCCCCCCCCCCCC
>JZKD02S1035740.1:115894-154025 GCA_000966675.3 Picea glauca | reverse complement strand
GGGGGGTGGTTTTGAAAAACCATTATTCCGGACCCCCCCTCTCATTAAATTCCGGATGGTGAGGGGGGGTCCGAAATTTTTATGGGCCATTTGATTTAAAGCTTGAATGTGATGAGTGTACGGGGGTGTATGAAGGTGTGTGGAGGTAGAGGTGATATACTTAGGACAGTATGTTTTTTATGTTTTTTTTTTGTTTTTTAATGTTATTTATTATATGTTTGTTACGTTTTTTGTTTTGTTATTTTGTATTTGTTTTTGTTATATATGTTTTTAACATACGTTTCATTATGTTTTAATTGTTTAAGTTTTGGTTTTTTTGTTAATGTGTTTTGTTTTAATTATTATGTTTTGTATTACGTTTTTTTTTGTGTTTTTTATTTTTGTTTTATTATATGTTTTTATATAATAAAATTTGTATTATATTTTGTATTTTTATATTTGTTTTATTTTTTTAATTGTTTTATTTAATTTTTGGTTTTGTATGTTTTGTATTATTTTATTAATTTGTTTTATTTAATTTAAAACTAACCTAGTTACTAACTTAACTATATTATTAATCATTAATTAATTAATTAATTAACAATTGATTTATTATTAATTAACCAACTAATTATTAACTAATCTAGTTTATTAAACTAACTATATTAACATTTATTATTATTTTAATCTAACTAACTTATTGTTCTTTTTGTTCATCCTAAGTCTGATTATTCATGGATGGGTGACGAGCGAGAGGTAGTCAATGGGGCCACATGACAAGGGAGTGAGGGCGCAGCATGTATGAAGGATGCAGCAGGGTGATGGGGGATCGAGCGAAAAGAATGGAAGGAGGAAACTGGATCAACAAAGCCAAACTTCATCATCACGAGAGAAACGTCAAATCAACAGTCGAAGAATCGAGTTGCCTATAATTATAGGACCCCAACAGATTGGATTTTCACTGAAAACCTCGAAAGTTATGTGTGGGACCAAAGGATTTGATTGATATGATTCATAATGGTATGAACAGATATGGATGAGGTTCATTTTTTTTTTCTGTTTGTTATTTGTGACTTTATTCTCCTTGTTTTAGATTTTAACAATTCATTCATTTAAATTAATTTTACAGGATTCAACCTGCTTCTCATTAACCGTGTTTATTCATTATTATTTTTAAGCTTTAAAGTTTAATCTAGTTGGTTCATTAGCAGTGTTTATTCATTATTTTTTTAAGATTTAACTCACTTGATTCATAATAGTAGAGGTTACCCATTCATTTAAGTTTAATGAGTAAGTTTTGCAGATTATTATTATTTTATTTAAAATTTAATCAAATTCTATTTGTAAAGGCCGTGGTTTGTTGGATTCATTTTGTTCATAGTTCCTTTAAAGGCCATGGTTTATTGGATTCATTTTGTTCATAGTTCTTTTAAATTAATAACAAACTTCTTTTACATAGATGTGCTTTGTACTTTTGTTTTTTATCTTTTTTTAGTTGTTTGTCACTTTCTTTTCTGTGCATTTGTATTTCAAAATTTAAGAGAAACTTGCTTCATGTTATCAGTGTTTACTCATTTATTATTAGTGTTTATTTATCCATTTAAGTTTTTTATAAAACACAACTCAATGAATAATTTATACAAATTTATTATAATAAAAAAATATAATTAAAAACTTTAAAATCAAATTTTCTTTATAAACGATATAGTTTGTTAGATTCATAGTGTTTACAGTTTCATATTCATATATCTGTGTTTTGTACTTTTCTTTGTATTACAGTATACATTTTTATCTTACCACACTATACATTTTGTAGGTTTTAAATTTATATGGTTAATTATTAAGTTAAATTTGATAAATAAAATGTTAAATTAAGTAAATTAAATTTTTGTAGTTAAATTTATATAGTTAATTAATAGGTTAAATAAAATGTTTAATAAACATAAAATTAAGTAAATAATTAATAAATATAAATTTAACTTAAAATTTAAAAATAAAAATTATTTATTTATACACTAATATATGTGAATATAATTTTCATGTTATATATGATATTTATTTAATTATATATGTAACTTATCTATTCAAAATATCTTCCGCTTAACTATTTTTATTTATAAAAACAAAACCATAAAAAATAAAATTATAATTAAAAAATAAAATTTGTTCATAATTTTTATGTTATATATAACAATTTTCATAATTAACTATATTGTAATTTATCTACTCAAAATATATATTGTAATTTATATATTAAAAATATATCGCAATTTTTTTCATTTAACTATTTTCCTTATTAAAAAGAGAATTATTGTTTGTGAAACTCATTAGTTTTGGAAGTTGCACTTAATCTTGGTGATTGGATTATTGAACACTTTCTACTCAATCTTAGTGATTCGTGTTTGGAACTTGCACTCACTCCATCTTGGTGATGTGAGTATTGAAATTATCCTGCAATGTAGCGTAGCTTTTTCGCTCTCATCACTTTGTTGCTAAATATTTTATCTAGACATTGTTAATTTAGATTTAATAATTTAATATTTTTAAATTATTATATTTTACCCTTTAATATTTAGACATTGTTGCTAAATTATTAGATTTAATAATTTAATATTTTTAAATTATTATATTATATTATATTGGTCCCTTTTTTTCTAGGAGAATGATCACAAGGTTGGGGGCAAATAGTTTGTAAATGTCTTCGAAGAACAACTATCCTACACCTGAATATTGTGTTCTCATAATCCAAGACCTATGTGTATTTAAAATTGTCTCATGTGAGAATCATTTTGTCTGGAAGACCGTTACTAAGGTTTAATATGATTCTATGTGGGTGTCTAAAGGATTCCTAGTATCCTTAAAAACTGATAGATACTAGAAATGTAATGTTGAATTGGGAAGATGAGCCCAAACTGGCATTCTAGTAAATAACATAGTGTTCAGATCAAATTAAGGGAGCCAAGGAGTTATAAAAAGTATTGCACTTCCCCAAAACCAAAGACTTGCCTCGAATACTTCTTGTTAATCAACATAATCATAAACTTGAATAATAAAAATGCCCTTAGAGCATAAAGAGATATCACATTTATTTTTCCAATCCAAGTGAATCCATTGAAACAACAATGATGTAGGATGTCGATACTCATTAAATCTATAAATAATCAAGTCTTTTCTATATAGTGAAAGTAGATAAGTTACCTCCAATGTTGTAATCTCCACCAATGGAACCTCTATGATTGTGCTCCACTATATAAGAATTATGAATAGAAGAACGATTATAAGCATTTGAATTGATAAATTTATTTTTTACCACATCCTTAATGACATAGGCTTGGAATTTCAAGGAATCCTTGAACCCACAAATTTCTCCATGCAATCGCAACACTAAATTGAGAATGGAATATTTGTCGATATTAGACAAATAAAAATTGTGATCCTTGAGTTGTTTACGTCAATATATTAAACATTATTGATCCACAATGATTCCATGTGTGTACACAAATTTCCACTTTAGATAAAGAACACCAACTATATAATGCACCCACAAGCATGTGTTTTTCCAAAGAGTGTACTAACCATAATCTAAAATTCCATCGTCCTTACCTTAAAAAACCAAACACCTTACATGCAAAAAAAATTTCAAACACTTCATTTGCACACATGTCATCAAACATGTGCCAAGTACTGACAATGATTGTGTATATACATTTTTCCAAACACAATCAAGGGTTTTTGTTGCATACTTGATCAAACACTTTCCAAACAAACATAAGGGACAAATTTTTATCCAACTGGTTGAATTCTAGGAAGGGAACCATGGGATACTATTGCAAATATTCCTTTACATTGATGACATTATCGATGGTCAATCTGACCTCTAACTATAATCCATTGGAGAACCTTCAAATATGGTACAAACACACCTCAATACAAGATTCAATATGCACCTCATTGTCCTCTAGGCACCCTGCAATGGCTTCATCTCTCCAACAGATATGGGTAGGTAACCCTATGAATCGAAAGTGTCCAACCACCCTCCATGGGTGATTAGGGTTTTTCCATGTAGGTCAGTTCCCAACAAAGTACTGAAGAAGAAATGAATTCTTCTGAGATTTCTTTCGTGTTTCTTAAATCATCAGTCATGCCCTAACATAATATAGACACTAGCTTAAGCACAAAGTAGGATCTGTATCCACCAAGAAAATCAATAGTGTGACATGATCCGTATTATTGTTGTTCTATATGTATTCAGTGACAATGGATAAATTTTCAAGGGTTTTAGCAATCAAAGTAAAACCCATAGTTTATCATCTCAAAACTAATTAATTTTTACCATTATGAATCAATCTTAATTTAAAAACATTAAACTCTTATAAATCATCTATAGAGATCATCTTTTTCTTTTGCTTTGTTTTTATATAATTGATCCTTTCATTTTAATTGTTTTCTATATTTATGGACCAATTGCAAACTTATATCAAACGACTAGGTTGTTATGGAACGATTGCAAACTCTTGTCAGCTTAGCATCAAAACTACCAAATCACAATAGTGAGGTGATATTCTTAGTAATCTAGGTGGATATTGGTGGTTTCCCACCTCTTCCATTGACTCAATGATTCTCTCTTTTCTTGGCATTGTTTCTATAGTTTTTCAGGTCCCAAACTTTCAGGGTTGTTTTGAGGCCATAAACAATGTTTTTTGGACATTTGGGGGGTTAGGGGATGTAGCCAAAAGTTGTAATCCCCATATAGTTATTTTCAATGAGATATTGTGCACCCCAAATAGAGATCGTATGCAAAAGTTTCACGCCCAAGAAGTTGACGTAACAAATAACCACCTCAAGGCCCGCAATACTTTTGGTGTTTCGTCTTCTAAGGTTAGGGTTTTGATGTTTAGGTTTTTTGCCTCTTTATAGTTTAGGATTCATGATAAAAGGAACTTTTCAACCTCTTTGTAATCATATTTTTGCAAATGAGCATAGTCGATATCTCTTTAGAGATAAGCTACCACCATTCTAGCCAGTTTGTGTTCTACAATATTCTACTATTTTATTCATTAACAAAATTTGGGTTTCATTGTATTTATGTGTTCTCTGTAATAGTTTTGTTTGTATCTCATTATGTTCTCAATATAATCTAGATCAGTGGTATCATAGAAATATTCTCCTTGTTATTTCTCATTGAATGTCCCCGATGAGGTAAAGGTATAGAGAGTTGGGTCTCAAGTGAGTTTCACTTGGGGATGAACGCTCTCACTGGCCCAAGAAACCTTCCATGGTGGAAGAAAAGAGAGATGATAGAGCAGGATATCCTTTCAAAATGTTTCTCGAGGAATCCCCCATGAGATAAAAAATGAGATGATGGACAAATTCACCCATATCCTTCGACGACTACCAACGACAGGTGAGACACCTTCAACAAGAATCCATTTTGAAGGTGCAACACCCTGATGTAAAATTTAATTTTGATATCCCCTTATTCGAAGGCTAGATATATGTGGATGATTTTGGAGAAATGGATAAATCTGTTAGAAGGGTATTACTTTATTCAAAATTTCTCTGACACTGAAAAGATCATCTTCTCTCTCCTTAAATCCTTCTCCCATGTTAAATATTGGTGGGAATGTTACTAGGAGATACATATCGACGGTGAGTCTATGGAATTTAGGATAGGACCCACTTGGGTGGTCTTTATTGATTCCCTCAATTAGGAGTTCCACCCTATTGGAAACTATGATGACCATTACATGAGATGGACTACTCTGCATCAAGAAAGAGACGAGATAGTGTTGGAGTACACTAACATCTCCCATACCTTAAGCTCAAAGTTGGGTATTAGAGACTCCAAGAAAAACCTAGTTATGAAGTACCACAATGGCCTACACAGGTACATCCAAACAAGGATGGGTTTCTCAGACATATTCTCACTGGGAGATGCTTATTGATATGTTGTCAAAATTGAGTAGAAACTTAAGCAACAAAATAAGTGGGAATTGAGGTATGCAAATATAAAATAACAAAATCATGGAAAAGGTGGCCCTAACTCACAAAATAAGGGATAGATAAAGGAATTCAAACCTCAATAGAACCAAACCAATATGCAAGAAAATAAGGGTAATGGGAAGATGGAGAAGGAAACTAGAAAGTGGTGTGATTTCCACAAAATTCCCTGGCACAACACTGACGATTGTTGCTCAAAATAGTTACTATTGGTTGAGATTTAAGAAAAGAGTTAGACCATGACTCAAACTCTAATTCAAAGAAGGATAAGGGAAAGTAAATCATCAATGTGGAACCTAGTTCTACCATCACATATGTAAACATCCAACTAGATGAGTCGGAGGAGATTGAGGAACGGGATCACCTCTTCCATTTATAGACGTATGTGAAGAGAACCCCACTGCATTTTATTGTTGATAGAGAGAGCTAAAAGAACCTGATATTGGTCTAGGTCATCAATATATTGAAGTTGTGGATGATGCCACACCCCTAACCATACACCATTGGTTGGTCGAGCCAGGGATGAGACCTTCATGTCAGCCAATAATGCCACCTGTCCTATGGCATCAAGCCATTCAAAGATGAGGTATTGTGTGATGTTTCCCCACTTGAATTTCTTTATGTTCTTTTAGGACAACCTTATATGTGGAAACATCATGTTGTTTATGAGTCTGTACCCCATAGTGTCATTATCACTCTGGGGGGTCAACCCTACATGGTACTTGAGGTAGTTATGACTATTATGATTCATTGATATCGACAAAACAATGCAAAAAAGTGATCTCACAAACTGTGAATTTAGTCCTCTTCATGGTTCAGTCAGAAGGGGAATGAAAGGTCATTGCAACCACCACAACTTCAACACATGGTATCTATACACAATAGAAATGGGTGGACAATATTGTAGAGGAATACAAATACCTCTTCTCTTCACCTATAGGGGTGCTCCCTTTCCCAATACACAGTGCTCCCTTACCCAATAGTCCAATATACAAATGCTCCCTTTTGGAGAATGAGGAAATAAAGCATCAAATTCATGAGCTCATCCACAAGGGCCACATTCAACCAAGCTCCTCACCTTTTTGGATCCCAATTATGTTGGTTCAAAAGAAGGATGGAACCTAACATCTCTATATTGATTATAGAGCCTTGAATAAAATAACTATCAAGAATTGATACCCGACCCCCTGGATCGAGAATCTTCTTAACCAGCTCAAGGGTGCCAAGTTCTTTAGAAATATCAATCTAATGTCAGGTTATTGCCAAATTCCAATAGAATCAACTAAGGTATGGAATAAAACCTTAAAATATAAAGAAGGCCCTTTTGAGTGGTTGGTGTTGGACAAGCATTTTGGAGGACAAAAACTAAGTTTTGGAGTTGCGCCATAGAGGCAGTATCAACGTGCATGGGAAGGGCACATTGTGAAAGGCGCATGTTGATGAACATATTTAACAGGATAAAAGAAACTTGCTAGCACAAAAACAAGAAAAGAAACATGTTGGAAAAAAAGTAGGAAAAAAACTAGGACCTATTAGGGTTTTCAGGTAAGCAATTAGGGTTTTGAGCCCTAATTCTATGTATAAATATGTAATGGGTCAGGGAAGAATAGGCTGTTGAGAGTAAGAGTTTAGGCTGAGAGACCATTTTTCTTATGATTGAGAATCTATGATTAAGGTTGTGGAGAGATTTTGAAGAGATAGGATTGCACTACAGAGAGGCTAGGCTAGAATGAATATTATAATATTTTGTATCTATTGTAATTGTAGTGCGTAGGCCTGAGGTGATTACTACAAGAATATTAATATAGAAGGTAGTCATTGTGTATGTATCCCAAGGATTGGCTGAACCACGTTAAAATCTCATGTCTGAATATGTTGTATTGATGTGATTACCTGGATGTTATCTTTATGCACATTAGTATAGATCTTATTAATATCTGACTGGTGCACAATAATAATGAATGATTTGGTGGTTGGTTTATGTCGTGATCTATGTTATATTGTTTCGACATACTAAGTTTTATAGTACTGAATGGGTCTTAGATGGGTTAATATTGCATAAATGTTATGGTAAAAATAATGAACTATTAGTTAATGGAATTTGCACATAGGTTTTGTTGAATGATAAAAGGATGTTGAATAAGGATAATGGGCACAAGGTGAATAAATATTAATGGTTATGTTGATGGCATCAAATCCCCTCATCCCTTCCTAAACTTGGTTCCTGTTTCCCTAGTAGATGCATTGGGTGAGACTTCACTTGCATCCAGGTGATGCCGAAAGGGATGGTGTCTCAGGGTTTTGTTGGTTGAATAACTTGAACCTGGGGTCTTATAACCACGTGCCAAAAACTGGTTATGTTGTCGATACCCGGAATTTGTAAATGAGTAAATTTTTTGGAGGTCAAATAAGAAAGAGATCATTGAATGGCTAGAAAGGAAGGAGCGAGAATATTCCATAGGAGAGAATAGAAACCCTCGTATGAGTGGAAAAAAATGGTTGCAAAGGTATGTGTTCACAGAGTTGCATGAGAATTTATTTGGTGAATTTTCGATTATTTTAATTGAATGGTTGGAATGGTTAGTGGAGAATACTGGAAGATACTAAACTCCAGATCCGAGGAACTGGACCCCTGATTTGGTAATACAATTGAATTCTATAAGTAATACTACTCCTTGCGCATTCCATTTATGGTTGAATAATATACTAGAGGGTTATATTACAAATTTTTTAGTAGATTGTACCCAATCATATAGTTTCGCAGAGATGTATTTCTTTAAGGGTCAGCACGGTAGGTTTATGAAATCATTGGGTACCTGGATAAATATGTTCTTGTGCGACAAGTGTGTGATGATGATGGATTATGATTGTTAGGAGGCTTCACACACATAGGGGAACTGGGGGCTGACCAAGGGATGGTCTTAAGGAATGAAGAAATAAATGAAGAAGGAAGGGAGAGACTGGGGATGCAGAGAAATGAAGAAGGTGTATCAGAAGAGGAAGACGAATTTGGAGTACTACACAGTGGAATAAGGTACAAGAGATTGAAGACTGGGGCTAAGAAAGGAGAGCATCACAATGAGTATGAGAAGAGAGAACCCTATGCACTAATCCAGATAGTAGAAATACCACACACAGAAGGAGAGGAAGAGGATCCTTAGTTCAGTTCTATAATAGAAGAAGTCATTAAGTCCTACTTAGGATGGATCCTGTGTTGATTCCCTGACTCTGTGTATGTCACCTAGATATGAGATAACATTTGAATATATTTCAAAATAACTTATAATTAGCAGAGGAAGACAAAATATTAGTAACTAGAATAATGGAAGCATTGTGTCAATTCAGAGTCAACCAAAATCTCCAGGGGAAGGTACTATGAAAAACACCATGGCAGGGTTAGAAAATACATTGAGAATTCTTGAATTCCAGGGAGTTGGGTTGGAGGACCCATAAAAACATATATTTGTATGTGAGACAATTTGGGTTGCGAATAATTTCCAAGATGAGGCCAAAAATATTGTGCAGTTGGAAACAACATTTAGAGGCCAAAAATTAGTATGGTACATGAAATTGTAGAGTACTACACCAACAAGTCAAGAAAGGACACTAGTAGAAATTTGACAAGAATTATTGAAAGAGTTCAAGAAGATGAAGTCCAAGTCGCAGTACATCACATAATTGAAGGAAATTAAACAAGTGTAGAATGAGTTAGTTTGGGACTATGATCAAATATTTAATTATTTGATGGGTAGATTGACATTCCAAATTCCTAATCAACAACACAGAGAATGGTTTATTGTCATACTATTGCCACACATTCATTTCCCATTGATACAACATAAGGGTAGCATGAATATTTGGATATTGCAATGAAGCTGGAATCATCTCCCATAGGGAATGATGGGGGGATGGCTCAAGTACAGACATAGTTAGCTACCTTGGCAATCCAATTAGTAGAGCTTACTAAAGGAAAGAATAAGAAGGAACAAGTCTTGTGTATAACATGTGGGAAAGAAGGTCACTATAAGGATGAATTCCCAGCCTTGGCACAGTATTTGGCGATAGGAGAACCGAACCCATTACCAGGAGGAGGGTACTATGAAATATGTAAGAAATGGGGACATCATTCACATGATTTTCCATTGCTACAAAAATACTAGAGTATGCCCCATAATTTATTTTGTAATTTTTGCAAGTCCATAGGGCATGAAGAGAAGGATTGCCCCTCATTCAACCTAATGAGAGAATGCACTTTAGATATGTATAGAATTCAGGAGGAAAATATTGCGACATAAGGAGGTGTTCCACAGTATAATAATGAGAGGGGTTTTATTCCAGGAGGTTGGGGAGGATTTGGAAAAGGTCGATCTAGAGGGGATTTTGAAAGAGGAGGTAGAGGACCAACATTTTTCTACAATTGTAATCAACCAAGACACTTAGCTCATGACTTCCCAAATTCTTATACAACCTACATGTATTGTAGAGAACTAGATAATGCGACAGAAGATTGTTCGCAATTAATTGCAAAGTGGAAATCGAGAGGGGATCAGAACTAGAACTTGAATTAGAATATATAGAATACATCAGTAAAGAAGTGTGACGAAGGACCCATAATAGCAGTTTTCACGCATGAAGGAGAAAGGAAAGGGGTTGATAAAGGGACGCAGATGGAGCAATAGGTGAGGAAATCAGCAGGACCTATGCCGACATTTGACCCATATAGAAGTATCAACAAATAAGGAAGGATATACTAGGAATGGATTGGATAGCATCGACATCATCTTCACCACCTGTGGTAGACATGCAGTCGGTCTATGATCGTACTATCCCATAAAGGCCTCTTCAATAAGTAACTTGTTTGAAAGAATTTATGAAAAGTTGTTTAGAATTAATGAAAGATGAAACTACATTGAATGCATTGCATGGAATGATTGATCATTGCATGAAAGAAAGGGAGGTTTCTACCATGCAGAGGGTAGTGAATCAGGTACTACATAAAAAGAGGACGAGCATAGAATTCAGAATAAGTGTGCAGATTGGGGACTATGACATGGAGAATTTCATTTTAGACTTGGGTTCTGATGTAGATATTTTACCAAAGAAAACATGGGAAACGATGGGGAAGTCGAAGCTAATTTGGTCTCTCGTCTAGTTAAGATTGGCGAACTAGCACAATATAGTACCAATTGGCCAATTATTAGGGGTACCCATGAATATAGATGGGGTGTGCAGTATAACATATTTTGAAGTCATCAAGATCATGGATGATAGTCAACCATATTCAGTGCTAATGAGGCTTGAATGGGAATATGACAATCAGGTGATTGTTAATCCGAAGAAAAGGGAAATAATCTTTGAAATAGGGAACTTGAAGGTTACCGCATTGTTGGATCTGATAGAAGGAAAAAGGTACATAGAACCAACTAAAGGAAATGAAATTGATAACCTGTATAGTCTGACTGCACGAATGGATGACTATGTGAATCTGACTGCAGATAGCACCCTAAGTTGGAGAAGCATTAACTCATGTGCATCAGATTCAAAGGAAGGTCTGGAACATTGACAACAAAGGATGTATGAAGTATCAACTAGACAATGTTCATGAATTACTCGATCATTTCACTGGATTGGAATAGAGTTATGTAACCCACCCAAGTATGATGGTTTGGCTGATATAATCTCTTTTGTAAAGGTGTTTGAGTTGCATATACCCAAACAACAAATATTTTTGCATTAGATGTTGTCTTGAAATACACTCCATCCAGATGGTGGGTTTCACATAAAGAAGGAATATAAGAATGGATACAATTTAAAAGATTAATTCAAGTTATATTTGGTACCGAGGTTGAGTATACTTCATAGAAATATACAGGAGTAAGTGACCCAACAAATGATATTGCATAGTGCAGAACGATATGGAGTTTGATATCAAAGAAGGAGTGTATGCATAATTTCATACATACGTTGGATACGATCCCCAAGAACTGATACCTTGAACTAGAAATGCATAGAGAAACAATGAACCGGTATGAGATAACCCAAATATTTAAGATAACATTTACGTTTTAAAATGAATCACCATTAGTAGATGCAACTTTGTAGTCCATTAGAAACAAGATTTTTTCGGGAGAAGGGCCAATGGATGTAGTACCTATGTGTAGTGTGCATAGAGCTTCAATGATAGTTCATGAAATACCAAAATGTTATAATGTTCATGTAAAGAAGATCACGATGATGAAGATCTAATAAATATACAAATACTTGAAACCAAGGGGGAATGACTAGTAGAAGGTCCAGAGCTTGGATCTGTTGCATATGCACAGCCATTAAGGATGCATAAGGTGAATATTGGGACAAAAAAGAAACCAAAGTTTGCACATATAGATGAATACTGGAATTATGAAACTATGTAAAAGATTGTAGACTTACTGTGTGAGTATCAAGATCTATTCCTAACCATGTTTTCAGAAATGAAAGGGAAGATCCGTTTGAAGCCAGATGCTAATCCAGTAAGAAAAATACCCTACAGACTGAACCCAAAGTATAAAGAGAAGGTAGATGCAGAGATAGATTGAATGTTAGAAGTAGGATCCGTTGAACCAGTAGTAGAATCAGAATGTATAAGTCCGATGGTAGTACAAGATAAGAAAACAAGGGTAATCAAAATTTGAGTAGACCTAAGAAATCTAAATGGTGCATGTCTACTCGGTCCATTTCCAACAACTTTTACAGATGAAGTGCTAGAAAATGTAGGGGGGAAAGAGGCTTACTCTTTCATGGATAGATTCTTGGTATATCACCAAATAAGATTGCACAAGAAGACAAACATAAGACTACCTGTGTGACAGAGTGGGGAAGCTACCCATACACAATGATGCATTTTGGGTTGAAGAATGCACTGACAATTTTCTTGAGAGTAGTGGTCGCATCCTTTAAGGAATTTATTCATAAGTTCCTTGAACTTTATTTGGATGATTGGATTGTGTTTAGTCTATTACCTGATCATATAGAAGTACTAAGATTAATGTTAGATAAGTGTAGGCAATGCTAGATTTCACTGAATTTGAAAAAATGTATTTTTTGTGCGTCATTTAGAATTTTGTTGGGCCATGTGGTATGTAAGCAAGGCTTACTAGTGGATCCTGCCAAGATTGTAGTGATTCTAGACTTACCACCACCTACATCAATATGACAATTAAGAGCAACATTAGGACATACATGATACTATAGGTAGTTCATTAAAGGATTAGACAATAGGTACTCGTGAACATATTACAGCACCCATGGAGAAGTTGTTGAAGAGAGAAGCTAAATTCCAATGGAATGAGGACTTCCAGAAACAATTGGACACATTGAAGCAGAAGTTAGTGACTGAACCAATTTTGATATTTCCATATTGGAAGAAGGAATTTCATGTTCATGTGGATGCATCATCCATAACTTTGGGCATATTGTTATCTCATCCAGGGGAAGGAGAATTAGACCACCCAATTGAATTTGCAAGTAGGAAGATGTCAACAATAGAAAATAACTACACTACGACATAACAAGAATGGTTTGCAATGGTGTATGCGTTGCAGAAGTTTAGAAACTACTTGTTGGGTTCTCATTTTAATATGTATACAAACCATTATGCACTAAGATACCTAGTGAACAAGCCAATGTTGGGGAGGATAATTTGCAGATGGTTACTTTTGTTCCAAGAGTATGAATTTGAATGCATCATTAAGCCATGAAGACTGAATGCAGGTCCAAATCAATTATCGTGCATACTATCAAAAGAAGATGTGGGGAATCTACATGATAGTTTACCGGATGCACATTTATTTGTGGTTCAAATGGTGGACTACTAATTCACAAACATTGTGAAATTATTAGGTACAGGAATGGCTCCATCAAACATGACAGATGCACAAAAGAGACAACTAGTGGTTAAGGCAGTGAACTATTAGCTAATTTTAGGGAACTTATACAAGTTAGGTGCAAATGGTATATTAAGATGATGTGTGTTTGAACACAAAATTCCAATGATACTATCAGAAGAACAAGAAGGTATTGCAGGAGGACACTGCGCAAGTAAAGAGACTGAGTATAATATTTTGTGCGCATGGATCTGGTGGCCCACACTTCACAAGGATGCTAAAGAATATTTCCATGCATGTGATGTTTGTAAAAGGGTTGGAAATCCATCCAGAAGGGAGGAGATTCCCTTGCATACACAGGTTACACTACAAGATTTTTAGAAATGGGAAATATACTTCATTGGACCGATCAATCCATCATCTAGGAGATTAGGAACTAGGTATATCATCATTGCAACAAAGTATTTAACCACGATACTATATGTATTTCATTATAGTGGATTAGACAATTAATTTCAGCACCAAGGTGAATGGACAGTTGTTGAAGGGGCACAAAAGATGCTAAAGGGTAAACGAGCCAATGTTATTGTTAATTGGAGGTTGCAGCGAATAGAGAGAGCCAAGAGCAGTGTTACAGATCCCGAAGAAACACCATAGAGATGAAGGAGTTGTCATAGGTAAAAATATTTCATATATGGCACCACCAAAGGCAACAACATCAAAAAAGAAGAGAGGTTGAAATAGAGCAACAAAAATGCTACCAAAGGTTCAAGAAACTTCGAGAGCATCCTCGTCTTCCATCGAGGAAAGGGATGCATCTGGGCAAAAGGAAGAGCAGGTGAAGAAAGAATTTGCAAAGGATTGCAAATATATTATGGAGGTACTAATGGAGGTGGATACTCCATTGGAATAACAAGTAGTGAAGATCAGTGAAGCCATCCAGGGCTTCCGAACAAAAATTGTTGACTTGGAAACACGAATGAAACCAAGCACACCACTAGAGGAAAGAGACCAAAGGGAGAAAATAGTAAGCACAACAGTGGAGAGTATAAATACTTTGGAACCAAAATGTGCTAAGGGGTATAAGGATAGCACAGAAGTCTAGAAGTAGTTGTCGGAAGATGCAAAACTATAGAGTATCAAACAAAATATTCAAATTACGCAAGGGAAGGCTCAAAAGATAAAGGAAACCATGAGCAGTGTTCCACCAGCCAATAAGATGACGACAATGCAATAAATTAAGAGATTGTACTCTGAGATGAACCAGTTGAGGGTTGAGCATCAAGCTTGCATGTAATAGATAGAGACGCTACAGGCAGAAGCTTTACAGGTCGCAGAAGAGACAGCATAAGCACAATGCAGGATCAAACAAGCAGTGGAAGAAGCTTAAGAGAAACAAAAGAATCAGGTCATTGCAGACTTAGTAGAAAAAATTTTGGTAAGTGAAACAAAGGTCAAGGGGAAAACCAACACAACAAAGGATGTTTTTGACAAAATCAAGGATAATTTAAAAACGGATTAAGTGTCTTAGGATGAGCCATAGGTGAGTGTTGGGGGCATGTTGGACAGACATTTTGGAGGAGAAGAATTAAGTTTTGGAGTTGCACCATAGAGGCAGGATCATCACGTATGGGAAGGAACAATGTGAAGGGTGTATGTTGAGGGATGAATATAACAGGATAAAATAAACATGTTGGCACAAAACAGGAAAAACAATGTGAAGGAACAAAAGAAGAAAAATAAGCATGTTGGCAAAAAAGTAGGAAAACAACTAGGACCTATCAGGGTTTTGGGGTAAGCAATTAGGGTTTTGATCCCTATTTCTATGTATAAATATGTAATGGGTCGAGAAAGAATAGTTTGTTGAGAATAAGAGTTTAGGATGCTAAGAGTAATATTTTAGGCTGAAAGACTAGCTTGCTTATGATTGAGAATTTATGCTTAAGGTTGTGGAGAGAGTTTGCAGAGATAGGATTGCACTGCATAGCAACTTGGATAGAATGAGGATTATAACATGTTGTATCTATTGTAATCATAGTGCATAGGCCTGAGGTGATTACTACATGAATATCAATATATAATCCAACCATTTTGGACGTAGCCCAAGGATTGTGTGAACCACATTAAAATCATGTCTCTGAATGTGTTGTATTGATGTGATTTCCTGGATGTTATCTTTATGCACACTAGTAAAGATATCGTTTATATTTGATAGGTGCGCAATAATAATGAACGATTCAATGGGTGGGTTATGTCACAATCTATGTTATATTATTTCGACATACTAAGGTTTATGGTATTGACTGGGTCTTAGATGGGTTAATATTGCATAACTATTATGGTGAAAATAATGAACTATTAGTTAATGGAAATCATGCATATGGTTTGTTTACTGATAAAAGGATGTTGAATAAGGATTAATTCACATAAGGTGAACAATTATTAATGGTTATGTTTATGGCCTCACATCCTCTCATCCCTGTAGAAACCTGGTTCTTGCAGCCCCAGTGGATTCCTCATGTGAGACTTCACTTCCATGCAAGTGATGTCGAAAGGTCTGGTGTCTAAGGGTTTTGTTGTTTAAATAAATTGAACCTGGGGTATTATAACCGCATGCCAATAGTTGGTCATGCTTGTTGTGTTATGGGCCTAAGATCTGAAAATATAAAATCTAGAAGACAAATCCTCAACTTCACAAGAATAAACTAAATCACTCACCAAAATACTCAACACGAGAAATATCCTAAAACCCTTGAGGTAGGTAAGACCATTAATTTTTTTTCCTGAAGGAACGAAACACTCCTCAAGAAATGATTTCTTGTTACAATAACATTATACTTCACTATTATCATTACATTTATCATCCCTTCCTTATATAATACTACATAAGAACATTCTAGAAATCCTTCTCTCACATTTATTATGTTCACACTAATATATATAACTACCATAGTGGGCCTTATTTAATAATGTAGTGGGCCTATTCCACCTTACATTGAATGGACTCCACTATTATCACTATGGTCCCTTATCCCCCCCCCATTACCTCCCTAGATACACTACATTCCATCCCCCTTCGCATGTTTCATCCTTAAAACAGGCAAAGAAAACATACAATGTGATTGTCTAAGCAATGTACCCAACTGGTACCAAGTATGAGCATCCATCCATCCTAATGGAATATGAACATGATGTCCAAATTTTTCCTTTCCTCCATGACCTTGATCCTTATCGCACCTTTTGTGCCCTGGGATTGTTTTTTTGTCCCGAGGTTGTGCAATTTTGTCATTCATCCATGCACCTCTTGATTGGTTTCCTTTTTGGGGCCATGTTGGTCCATAATCAGTGTGTTGATGCTCACGCCCCTACCTAGATGATTTGTTTCTCTCTATGTGGTGTGAATGGTGATATACATAAATCTTAGCTCTCGATTCTACTTTCTTGGAATTTTCAACATGTGGTTCCTTATATTCTTCTATGTTTTGAGGCCCTTCCTGGAGCTTGTTTGCATGTGCTTCTATAGACTTTACCTCTAAATCGACTTCAGACTCTATAATAACTTCTTTGCTTTCCCATGTGGGACTTTATTTATTACTAAGAGACACATCCTACAATGTAATTTTATTTTCTTGTACGAAAGTTTCACAAAATTATTTTCCACATTAATATTAATTGTACCAATTGTGGTCATCCAAGGATATCCAAGAATAACATCCACATCATTCATATCAATGGCACAAAAATAAAAATGCAACACATTTTTATCCATATTGAGCTTCAAATATTTAAAAAAATGAACATGTTCACCCTCAACCTATGTGTTTTAAATATTCTTTGCAGGAACTTGTAATATATTAACCAACCGAACATTGATAAAAAAATTCTAGCAACTAGGGTTAATAGAAACAATAACCTTCTCTTGTTGAATGCATCCATGAACCTGTAGTATAGAGTTTCCACATGAAAATGAACCCTTGTTTCTTTCTTTATCCTTACACTTTGCATGATACCACTTGTCTAAAACCAATTTTTCATATGATTCATCATAAAGTGCCATCAAATTACAATAGTCAAATGATTTCCACCATATGCGAGCAACTTCTTTGAAACAATAGTCTAGACAAGTTTTCCACCTCTCTTTCCATACTGAATTATAAGAATGTATATATTCTTCAATACTGGGGCCATAATGGTTTCCATTAAAATGCATCTTTATTGCAATAAATCTTCAACAAAACTAGGGTTTATAAAATAACTTATTGTGCAAATCGCGCAACTTTTTTTAGAAAAGCTGCAAATTTTAAAATGTTGATAACTTCAATTCTTGGAATCCATTTTGGATTTGTTATTTTACATTCAGTATTTTTCAAAGAAGAATTCAAATACCTGACTTGTTTCTAAAATTTTTGCCCAGAAAGTTTCAGAATTGAATCTGAAGTGCGCCACCCCCTTTTTCCCTTGAAAAAATATACAAAAAGAACCAAAACTTTATTTCTTTCTTTGGCCGAAGAAATATATTTGATACCAAATTCAATGTTCATCAATAAATCATAAGTGAAACCATTAATCTAAAAAATAATAAACTAAACCATTCACTGAATATTCAACACAAGAATGTAGACAAAACCCTTGAGGTGGGGTAACACCATATATTATTTCTTATGGAAGGAATGCACTCCCAAACAATACTTTCTTTCTACAATAACAATATTATTCACTATGTTCATTACATTGCTCATACATTCCTTATATAATACTACCTAAGAACATTCTATAGAAGGAACCTTCTAGAAATCCTTCTCTCACATTTATTATGTTCACACTGATATATCTAACTACCATAGTGGGTCTTATTTAATAACATAGTGGACCTATTCCACCTTACATTGAATGGCCTCCATTATTATCACTATGGGCCCTTCCCCCCCTCGACATCCCTAGCTACACTACATTATTATTATTTATATGGAACAATAATGATAGGATGATGATGTTCTTCAAAGCTAGACCGAGTGGTGAAGACTAATAGTGTTAATGCCACTAACCTCAATTTGAAGTTTAACCTCGAAACATGATTATAGTATTTACATGTAAAAAATTTGGGTTATAGTGGTAGCCCGAAGGCTTTAACCCTGGGTCTCATAGATGATATTCTTCCCGGTTACCGATTCCCCCAAATCTGAATATACACAAAAAATCATAGGATGATGATGGTTAATGTCCGTTAAGATTAAATTTGGTTTATCAGACCTTAATAAAGGTAAGTAATTACTTGGTTTTCTTTAGAATTTTGTTTTTTTGGGAAATATTTAAGAAAATCATTCCTAAATCACCATAGTTTTGATGAATTAAAATGATAGGAAGGTCGATATTGTAACAAATATTTTGAAATTGTGATCTAATGTAGGTGTACACAAGACATTAGAAGAGAAAGTGTTTTTCATATTTAAGCCTCATAGTTTCACAAAGATGACAAATTATTTTGACTCGTAGTTTTTTAGGAACTTTCCACTTCCCTATTTCACTATGGAGCTCATGAGAGTTTGTTCTTATTTTAGTAATGTTGATTTTCTTCTTTATGCTAGTCAAAATAGAGAGATTCTTTTGATATTATAAATTCGGGTTGTTATTATAGTATCTTATTTCTTTTATTCTCTAATTATTTATAGCACCACAACTTCTTAAATTTAGATATAATAATATTTTTAATATTATCTTTATTATGCAAAGTAACATTTTCCTTTATTCCCCAATGATTTAGCCAAGACTTGCAATCTCTATGCCACCTCCTCTTGAGTCATAGGTGGTTTTCTATGGAGTTTAAAGAAATATTAGGAAGCCTTTTGTATTCCATGTTGGTTATCAGATTATTGTGCATTAGGTACCTATTCATAGTCAAGATATCAATGGGGGAAATACTCGCTTCTATGAGGAGGATAGGATAGGGTGTATTTCCTTGTTGATCTATTTTCATGTATCAACCTTTGTGTTTATCCGCAATTCATGTGGATGTGGAAGGACCTCTCTTTTCCCCCCTAATTCATTATCCTCCACATTCTATATGCATTCCACATTTTTGCATCACTTTATGAAACAATCATACCCTTCTTCAACACTTGGTTGTTTTCCTAATTTCCTATTTGCGTTATGTAGAGAAACCTTGCATCGATTTCATGCTCTGCATCCTACATTGAGTCTATTCTCCACACTCTGCATAAGTATCTCACACTTTATTTTTATAGTATTATGCATTGGAATGATACTTAGTTTATTTTTAGTTCTGTCCCATGAAAATAACTCATTATAAAATCATTTTTTCACAAACCATTCCTCTACATCAACCTTTTCTGCAATATTTTTTTCCATATGAGCTCTCTCCACATATCTCTTGCTTCCTCAAGACTTAGCGTTCCACAATAATTTTCGCTCCACATTATTTCTACATTGAATGTCCCATACTTATCACTTTCCCACCATGCAACTTGTTAATGCTAGAGATTGCTCTTGACTGCAAAAGAGAAATGCCTAGCACATCTTGAAAAGGATTTGATGTTTAGTTGGGATGGTGGATTAGGTATATTGGATTGAGAAATAAGAAAGGAAGAAAACTGAAATTGACACAGGTAAGTTTAAATATCAGTGATCATTTACATTGGCCATGGAGTCTCCTATAGTATTTCATGGATCAAAAGTAAGTGAACTACTTATCAGACAGGTTCAATAAATAACACAGATAAGTAGAATAATAAGGGATACAATCATAAAAGATACATGTGTCACTAGAAAATCAAACATGTATAATTTATCAAATAGAAGTTTGATAAGAAAAAATGTTTTTTGTTAATAAAAACAAGATATTTGAACAAATTCCACAAAATAGAGAAAGTACACTAAGGATTTAATGCACGGGAATTTTGTAGTGCATAAGTTCTATTAAAATGAGAAGAGAATGCATATAAAACACAAATAGAGTAACAATTTGGTAACATAAGCCACATAAATATCTGATAATCAAATCCTATAGGAAACATTTCCCATGATCTTACAATTTAGAACACGGCTTTGGTTTCCCAAAGTCTCTCTCTACAACCTCCTAGATCGAAACCCTTGGCTTCCTTCCAAAAGGAAGATTCCCCGCCTCTCACTTTTTTGAAGTCTTCAATGCTTCCCTTTATAATTTTAAAATATTGAATAATTGCCTCTGAAAATGTGGAACTGCAACCTAGAAATATGGATCTGTATGCCTTCAAATCTGGGATTGATCTTGATCACATAATAATTATCTGCCTCAAAATATGGAACAAATATTTGAAACTAGGCTTGTAGATAGAATGTTGAGAATGATCAATATCTTGGATTTATTTGAATTTTCATATAATCTGCCTCCCTATCCTCTACCACTTGTTATTAAGAAAATGTTATTAATGTTGTCACCCAAAACTATTTTCTATATGCATTTGGCTATGAGTCCTCCTTTGGATTACCAAATCTTGTAAACTTGATGAAGGAAATTCTCCATCTTGCAGAACATTCAAACTGAATACTTGGCTCTATATTTTCATGTAGCACTTTAGAGTTGACTTTTATTTTCTTTTTTCCAGGAATGAATAAATGGAGGATGAATTTCAGAGGCATCTACATAGATATTATCAATGGATCTAGTAAGTAGAGATATTTTTTACGGGTTACCTCTTGTCTCTTTAAATAACACCTAAACATTCCCAGTAAGACGCAACCAAGATTGAGGGACATGATATAAAGTTTGAGAAGATTGTCCAAATTTTATTGCACACTCATGTAAACTGTAGTTTCCACAATAATCACACCTTGAACAGTCAAAGTAAAATTAATTGAAGGAGGGATCTTTCATATATGAAGACCAAAAGTATGGTGCTAAGAATTGTATGAACTCCCATGTTTTAATCAACCTTCTTTCCATTCTTCTCCATTATCAAATTTGAAGGAAACTTCATACACAATAGACAAAACATTTAGTTAACAATGTTGGACAACTGGTTTGGACAATTGGTTGTCATTGATGTCAACCCTTGGAGCATTCACGATACCCCAAAGTTGTGATCGATATTGATGGTAAGTTAGTTTTCATTGATGTCAACAAGAGTGGTTGATCTCAACAGGTGTGATGGGTGCATTTGAGGAAGTCTACAAGAATCCCCACAGGTGTGGTTATGGAACCTGAATTTGATAAAGGAATAAGGATATAAATGATAGTGTAAATGTAAATATTACATTCATAGATGTATAGTACTCTTCATGTTGTTTCTAGTGATAGGTGGTACACCATGTGGTTCCTCACGGTTAGGGAGATATGCCCTCATAAAGTTGGAAGCCCCGAAGAATGGATAAGAAGCCCCTAATTGGTTACAAGTCATTAATGAAAGGGTAAAGTGGTTGTGACAAGAAAATTCAAGAATCCCTAAGATCAAGGAGAGAATTTATTAAGAAAACATATAAATGCACCTCAAGGAGTATCTCATAATCACATACACACAATCATTGAATATCTATCTTGTGAGAATATTTTGGTCTATTGGTGAATCTGAGATCGAGTTTGAGGAATCGAAGAAAGTGCGAAGGAAGAGCAAAATTTTCGGAGCTGCAGAGAGATAGGGTTTTTTCGTAACCCTAATTATGCAATCCCTCATGGGTCATCTTGAGGGTGTCACGCAAGGAACCCCCACGGGTTTCCTAGGGCTCGTCACGTGAGGCCCCGCTAGACAACAGGTCTTTGTCCCACGAGGACAAGACAGAACTGAGGAGAAATGCTACTGCCTAGGTTGGTATACTTATCTTTTATTTGATACAACAGGGTGTCTACAAGTTACAGGTATTCTTATGTGCTTGATTTGAGAGTTACATGTTATGGTTATGGTGCATGCTTGATATATGGTTGGTATATTGATGAGACATTGGCACATGATCAAGGCACACCTTAGATGCATGGTGTTGGTACTTGAATGAAGTACAGTTCTAGGTTATGTTGGTACATGGTTGATGTAACTCTTGTGTTGTTATGGTACATGCTTGAGGCATGTCATGCTAATAATTATGCATGGTACATTTTGGTGATGATATGATACATTGTTAGAAAAACATCCTTGGATATCTTGGTATTTGGTTTGGTATGGTTATGGTTCATTGTTAGAGACATATATTTGTGATGTTGGTACATGGTTGAGGCACACGCTTGGTATATTGTAGCACATGTATGAGATACATCTCTTCATGATGTTGGTACTTGGTTTAGGTACACCATTGATAGTACTTTCTTGGTATATCTTATGGTACATGGTGTATGGGATTATTGAGACATATCATGAGCGATATGGTATATGGTTGAGACACATCTCATGGTACATGATTTATGGTACATGTTGGTACATGGTTGATGATATGGTATAGGTTTGATGCATCAAATGGTACAATTCGGATACATGGTTGATGTATGTGATATGGTACATGGTTAATGAACTTGATATGGTACATGTTGATGTACATGGTTGATACATGGTATTGATTTGGCACATTGTATGGTACATGTTTGAGGCACATATATTGTATGGTATATTGTAGCATCCCCAACATCCAACTAGGTTATGCCACATAAAAAAAAAAAAACTGTATACAAAATTAAAACATATTCACACAAAAACTCTTGTGAAACTTTATATATATAACTTAAAATATAAAAATACATTCTTCAAATGCACAAATTCATATAGAATACTAATAAAAATACACATGCAACACACACAGGAAAAACCCATAAAAATAAATGCATATATAATAATGCAACATGTAATTTAACACACAATTGACACTTATCTTGGTAAAAATATCACCAACTGCATGCAAGCCCTCCACGTTCCTCCTAGCCTTGGACCACACTACTCAAAACTCTCAACAGTGGGTCACCCCCGAGCTGGGACTAAACTCCACCCGGGTAAAGGAATTCATAACCAAGATGAGGTATCTTAGACAACAGGAAAAACTTTGTCACAGGTGCCAACTCAAACTAATAGCCTACAATCACTCATTCCCCAAATGCCTATCCCACCCCAGGAAGTGTTCCCTTTCTCTACTAAAAAATCCTTTGGATGCCCCACTTCCTTTTTAGGGGCTTCAGGAACAGGCCAGACAAAAGTCTGAGAGCCCTGTAGCTGCAGTTTGGTACCTTTGGGAAATCAATTCCTAGCAATTCTCTCACCTAAAGAGAAATTGTTCACGGGCCTAACAACTCACTTCTTCAGACCAACTCCTAAGCTAATGAGGTATATGTACATGTATGGGTATAGGTATTGGTATGGTTACAGGAAGGTACAAAGGACAACTGAATGAGTGATTGAATGATGATGGAATTCCCCAAAAATGAACTAAGTCCAAACTATATGTATGCATGTTCCCAAATTGGCACTTGTCATGTTGAGAACTACTTTGGCCCACTTATCCCCATCCTTATAACTTAGGATAAAATAATTATCCATACTTTATACTTTAAGGAATATTAATATAATATTCATTTTTGTTTTAAGCTCCCTATCTTATCCCCTTATCCTTAACTTTTAGTCTCCTTTCCCTAACTAGTGGAGTTTAGTCCCCCATACTCTTTTATCGTGTTTGGTCTACATGCAGCGATGTATTATATTAATGATAATACATATACAAAAATAGGCTCACTGGCCTTTATCATCTAGGCTCTCCATCCTAATTCAACACATAAGCCTCCTAGCTTATAATAATTGGTTCACCAGCCTATAAAACACAACATATACACAAAGGCACTCTGGCCTCAAAATCACGCGCACTTAAGTTTGTTGTGCGTAATATCATAGAATGTGAACACTTCATCATTTTAGTGCGCAGTACATTTGTGCACTATACCATGGAAGGTGCATACAAACATTATATCAAACAAATCACCAGTTTAAGTACATTTGTATTTACATTTACAGTTGGGGTTCGACCTAGGGTTATTACATATATTGGTGATATTGGCACATTCTTAGTACACATTTGTCACATGACTAGAGGCATGTTTTGGTGATGTTTTAACATCTAGTTGAAAGGTGTTCTTGGTGATTGAGGATCTGGTTTTGTATCAGTGACAATGACAGGTTGGTGATAGTGACAAGTTTGATACAGTGACAGGTTGAGAGCGACAAGTTGATGTGACAAGTTGGATACAGTGACAAGTTGACAGTGGCAGTGATTGTGGTAGTGAAAGTTTGGTCTACACTTATATTTCAAGGAAACAGGACAGGGAAAGGAAATGGGGTTGTAGCCTCCTTCCAATTGAAGCCAGAGAATCAGGTAGTTGGAGCTTCCTTCAGGTTGGAGTCTGTAAATTAGGGGTTCATAGCCTCCTTTTGGTTGGAGCCAAACAACTTAGGGAGTTGGAGCTTCCTTCAAGTTGGAGCCTGTAAACTAAGGGGTTGGAGCCTCCTTGTAGCCGGTAAATTAGGGATTTGTAGATTCCTTCATGTTGGATCCTATAAATAGGGGGTTGGTGCCTCCTTTTAGTTGTAGTTAGATAATTGGGAAGTTAGTGCTTCCAATGAATGTATTCCTGACAGTATATAAGAAATCATTCTATGGTTTTCTCCCATTTGGGTTTCCACATAAATTCTGGTGTACTGTGTATTTTATGTGATGTTGTTTATGTTTATATACTCATGATATATTAAATGAAATCATAGATGATAGATTAATGATAAAATTCTAATAAAGTTGAATTTTATATATTGTGGTTAAAAGTGGTAAAAGTGCTCATATTGATTCACCACACCTCTCAATATTCCAACAATTGGTATCAGAGTTGGTTCCTTCAGGAAACCATTTAACCACTGGAAGGTATATCATGGAGAGAAACAATATGTATAGAAATGGAATACCAAAGTTCAGTGGCCAAAATGGTCATATCTATGAGATGTGGATTATCAGGATGGAAACATTTTTACAGGCACATGGGTATGATGTTTGGAAATCAATTTTTACAATATACATAGCTACAAAGAAAATGAGTACTCCAGCTAAGAAGAAATTGAAAAGAAACAAAAAAAATAGCAATAGATTTCATCTGAGAAGGATTATCTAATCCGATAAGAGAGAAAGTTGGAAAATATTCATCAACTAAATAACTTTGGGATAAGCTACATAATATCTACTTTGAGGATTCTCCCATCACAAAGCTAGAGAATAATGAAGAATATGAAAGAACAGAACAAGAATAAATATGTTGATCATGTCAGACAAAATCAAAAGAAGAATATTGTGAAGAAGGCATATTATACCTTGAAGCAGAATTAATCAATGCTTTAGATGAACTCACGAAAGAAAGGAAGAAAAACAAGTCTCTTGAGGAACAATTAGTCAAGAAGAATTCTCAAGAAAGTTTCAAAGAATCCCAGCAGGTCATTGTGAAACTAAAAGCTCAGCTAGAAGAAGCCAAAGTGATTGAAGAAACTCTTAAGATTTATTTGGAAGAAAAGCGGCGTCTAGAAGCTCAATTAATAGCACAAAGTAAGGAATCAGAGAAGAGAGAAAATTTTCTGACAAGCCATCTCATGGAAAGATCTGACAAATTAAACAATCTTGAAGTAGAATTCATTCAACAAGAAAAAATACTTGAAGAAGAAATCATCACCTTGAATATTCAACTTGAGGAAGCCAAAAGAACAAAATAATTAATGAAGATCCAAATGATGAATAAAGAAGAAGAGGTTGAGAAGCTTGAAGAAGAAGTTGTCACATTAAGAGTTAAAATCGTCAAGCTCAACAAGAACATTGAAGAGAGAGAAACATCCACATCATCAGTAAAGAAAGAGGAAGAGAAGAAATCCAAGTTACTAGAAAGGAAGAATGAAGAAAAGAGAAAGATTTATGCAGAAGTACTCAAAGGAAGGAATAGTGGTTAGCAAGAATCAAATAAAAATGAGTATAATAGAGATACATCTTCAAGAAGACCTTCCACATTCAAGTAACAAATAATCTTCAATCGTGATGAAGGAATCAACAGAGTAGAAGATCGTGATCATCCAAGGAAGGAATTCAGAAGGACTACACCACAAATAATATCATTCACTCCCAGGTATGTAAGTTTATTTTATGGTCATTGTTTTATTTTTACTAACTTTGAACACAAAATTGTAAATTGCAGGGCTTATGAGAGAAATGTTCAAGCAAGAAATGATTATGTGGCTCCACATAACATTCAATGTTACAAATGCCACAATTACGGTCACATAGATCAGAATTATAGAAGTGTGATAGATCCCACCATGAAATAAAACATCGTTGTTAGATACATGAAGGTTTGGAGAAGAAAAGAAAAACAAGATGAGCAGGTGAATAAAGAACAAGTCCCAGAGATTGGAGGATTTGCAATAATTAGAGAAAGAAAAGAAGAGTAGGTGAATAAAGAATAGTCCCAAGAGATTGTACTATTAGTAATTATAGTGCACTATAATAATGAATCCATAGGAAAAAGGAAGAAGTCAGAGTTCAAAGAGATGATGAGTCTACAAAGGAAGAGGAATATTAATCTACATTAGGGTGGATTCCTGCATTGTTCTGAGACATCCATATTGGATACTCCAATTAAATATGAATGTTGAATAGGGGGATTCTATGTAGTAGCTACTACATATAAAAGAACCATCCTTCGATAAATTTGAAGTGTTTTCAGAGAAGAATTCAGATCATTCAGATAGAAGAAGTACAAAGTGACATATTGATCGAGTGAGAAGCAATGTTCCCAAACAAATATCAGAGGAATATCATTGACACCCTTTCCAAGAAGGGATATATTCATTACAAGTTCAAGGATGTATTTTATATCAATGGACATATTTGATTCAGTCTGAGAAACAAGAATATGTGATGATCAATTGCAACAAAGAAGCATTCATAATAGTACAGTGACAGATGGTCAACATTGTGAACAATTGAGCAGCAGAGTTATGGATAGATTATGACATATCCAAACAAAGATGGATTTATGAGATCATTGGTAGGTCTAGACAGATATATGATAGAGAATAGTATTTATAATTGGAATCAGTGGAATAAGTTGGTCACAAGAAGACAAGAAGTGAAAGGCATAAAAGAAATAGGAAAGAGAAACCTTTAATAGAAGCTATATCATCAAAGGGACATTGTTGAACAGTATGTTCATTGATGTCTAAACACTGAACATGAGAGACCATGAATATTTGAAGTCAAGAAATTTTGAATGTTTTTTATATATGTCAGAGAATTACAAGAGGAAGCCCCAATGGAAAAGAAGCATTAGAAGAAAGGAAAGGAAGAGTACGCAAAAAGTCTCATATTGTTCTACACCTTGCAAAGAAGTCAAGGGGAGAAAAATCATCAAAGAAAGAGATCGGTAAATAAAGTTTAGAAGCATGTGGAAAGGGGGAGACGTACCAACATGGCAATTTATCCTTTTTCCCTGATTTCAAAGGGAGAGAAAGAGAAAGATAAGAAGAGAAAGATTCAAGCGCATGAATTCAGAGAAGGATTGTTCAGAAATGGTATACTTTCAGGGGGATTCATTCTTTGTTATTGATATAAAAAAGAGCAGAGGAATGTAGAAAGAAACATGAGGACATAAACATGTGAAGAGAAAGAACAGATGCATGAATATAGGGGGAGAAGCCCCAAGGACAAATACCATTTTCCATTGATGTCAAATGGGGAGAGAAACATTGATGAAGAGAAATGGTCACGGGGGGAGCTTGAGTGTTGGAGTATGAGTGTTTCCATCAATGTTGGCATTGCCATCAATGCCAAAGGGGGATATTGTTGGAAAATTGGTTGTCATTGATGTAAAGCCTTGGAACATTTGAGATACCTCAGAGTTTTGATCAATATTTATGGTAAGTTAGTTATCGTTGATGTCAACAAGAGTGGATAATGTTAACAAGTGTGATGGGTGCACTTGAAGAAGTCTACAAGAAGCCCCAGAGGTGTGGTTATGGAACCTGAATTTGATCGAAGAATAATGACATGAATGAAAATGTAAATGCAAGTATTACATTAATATATGGATAGTATGTGTCATGTCATTTTCGGTGATAAGTGATACACCACGTGGTTCCTCACAGTTAGGGAGATATTTCCTCACGAAGTTGGAAGCCATGAATAATGGTTAAGAAGAACCTAATTGGTTACAAGTCATTAATGAAAGGGTAAAGTGGTTGTGACAAGAAAATTCAATAATCCCTAAGATTAACAAGAGAATTTACTAAGCAAAAGTATAAATACACTTCAAGGAGTCTCTCATAAGAACATACACACATTCATTGAATATCTATCTTGTGACAATATTTTGGTCTATTGATGAATCTGAGGTCGATTCTGAGGGAACGGAGAAAGTGAGAAGGAAGAGTGAAAGTTTTGGAGCTACAAAGAGCTAGGGTTTTTTCGTAACCCTAATTAAGCAGGCCCTCATAGGTCAAATTGAGGGTGTCATGTGAGGCACCCCATGGGTTGTCTAGGTCTCGCCACACGAGGCCCTGATAGACAACAGGTATTTGTCCCACAAGGACAAGACAAAATTGAGGAGAAATTCTAGTGCCAGGTTTTTGATGCCCAGGTTGGTCCACTTATCTGTGATTTGATACAACAAAGTGTCTACAGGTTACAGGTATTCTTATGTGCTTGATTTGAGAGTTACAGGTTATGGTTATGTCACATGCTTGATGTATGGTTGGTATATTGTTGAGACATTGGCACATGATTGAGGAACACCTTAGATGCATGGTGTTGGCACTTGAATGAAGTAGATTTATGGATGATGTTGGTACATGGTTGAGGTAACTCTTGTGTTGTTATGGTACATGCTTGAGGCATGTCATGGTAATTATTATGCATGGTACATTTTTTTGATGATATGATACTGTTAGAAACACATTCTTGGCTATCTTGGTATATGGTTTGGTATGGTTATGGTTCATTGTTAGAGACATATCTTTGTGATGTTGGTACATGGTTGAGGCACACACTTGGTATATTATAGCACATGTATGAGATACATCTCCTGGTGATGTTGGTACTTGGTTGAGGTACACCATTGATAGTACTTGCTTGGTATATCTTATGATACATGGTGTATGGGATGATTGAGACATATCATGAGTGATATGGTATATGGTTGAGGAACATCTCATGGTACATGATTTATGGTACATGTTGGTACATGGTTGATGATATGGTACATGTTTGATGCATGAGATGGTATAGGTTTGATACATGTTTGATGTGTGTGATATGGTACATGGTTGATAGATGGTATGGTACAGGTTGATCTACATGGTTGATACATGGTATAGTTTTGTCACATTGTATGGTACAGGTTTTGGTACATGTTTGAGACATATATATTGTATGGTATGTTGGTGATATTGGCACATGCTTAGTAAATATTTGTCACATGACTAGAGACATGTTTTTGTGATGTTTGAACATCTGGTTGAGAGGTGTTCTTGGTGATCGAGGATCCAATTTTCTATCAATGAGAGTGATAGGTTGATGAAAGTGATAGGTTGGATACAATCATAGGTTGACAATGATAGGTTGGTGTGATAGGTTGATGTGATAGGTTGACAATGGCAGTAATTTTGGTAGTGACAGTTTTGGATACACTTATATTTCAGGGCGACGGGATGGGGCCAAGAATGAGGGTTATAGCCTCCTTCCTATTGGAGATGGAGAATCAAGGAGTTGGATATTCCTTTAGGTTGGAGCCTATAAATTACAGGGTCCTAGCCTCCTTTTGGTTGGATCCAGATAACTCAAGGATTTAGAACTACCTTCAAGTTGGATCCTATAAACTAGGGGGTTGGATCCTCCTTCTAGTTGTAATTGGTAAATCAAGGAGTTGTATCTTCCTTCAAGTTGGAGCTTGTAAATAGGGGGTTGGTGCCTCCTTCCAATTGTAGCTATAGAATTTGGAATTTTGTGCTTCCAATGAATGTATTCTTGACAATATATAAGAAATCATTATGTGGTTTTCTCCCTTTTGGGTTTCCACGTAAATTATGGTGTACTAGATATTTGATTATGTTTGTATGCTCATGATATATTGAATGAAATCATAGATGATACATTGATGATAAATTGTTGATAAATTTGAAGTTTATATATTTTGGTTAAAAGTGCTCATACTGATTCACCCCCCTCTCTTAGTATTCCAACAAAGAAAATCTGGAGACACTTCAGATATATTTGTAGGAACATATTCATGCTCCCAACCATTACCATGATGATATTTTTCCATCTCAAGATCAATGTATACCTGTGTATCTTTCAAATAGAGATATTTGACTCGATTCATGAAGTCTTACTAACATTCAATGCACTGGGACAGTCAAGGTAGAACAATATTGGGGAAAATCTTAGTTGAAGAAAAACCACTTTCTAGAATTGTGCGCTCCATTAGAGGAAATTTAATTTATTTGGGATGTATCTCCAAATATTTACTGAGATTCAAAATTATTGCCAGGTAATGTCTTGTCCAGTTCGGTTCCTTTCTTTTCCAATATCTATCTCGAATCAGCTTCAGTGTGGATTTCAAATGCTATTGTGAATGCAAGGAAATCATTTCGAGCCTCTCGACCTGACACACCTACAATGGTGATCGATCTTAATCCATCCAAAAAAAATTGAATGAAGTGAGAAGCAAACCCCAGAAAGAAAGACATACAAAACATGGTCACAAGAGCTACACACGTCCTCTTAATCAACAAATGACAACAATTCATTAATTCTGCATGCTAAAGCGCATTGAGACCAAATCCACCTTTCCTAGGGATGAAAACCAATTTCTCCTTTGATGCTTGGTTCTAGATTTCGGGCATAAGAAGGCTTGGATTTTCATTTGAGTACTTTGTGGTTTTGCATCTGTTGGAGATGTACCACATACAACAGTAATATAATATTAGAAAAAATCATGATAATACCTTTTGATGTTATCATACAACATGTATTTCACTTTATACCCTTCATGGTCACTCTCATGAGCGCTTACCCTCAGCACACTTGACACTCGGTAGCTCATTGCTTGTTGGTGACATTAGTTTTGATGCTCAGTGGTATGAAATTGTTTATGACTTGGAGGTTGGGTTTGATGATAAATATCCAAATGTATTTTTGCAAATACAAACAAAATCAATGGTTATTGGATAGTAACTCAGGTGTTTGGGATATTAGTCATATGGATAACTTCATATCGACATGGATATAATTTAGAATAATATTTGAATCAACTATAAAAGATCGACATATGTTAAAAACATAACCTTGACCAAAAATCCTTAGTTCTTGTTATCCCCTATCCTAGGGATAATTAAGGAGATTATGTCTCAAGGCCCATAGGTCCTAGACATGGAGTATCAAGAGCCATACGACTTGATATTAGCCCCAGAGGGCCCATATTTTATTCAGTGCATCCCATCTATCAACAGCAACATCATCCATCCCACCAGCCTAATCCTGAAGTAGTAGTGGGTCTTGCTCCACGAGGTAATGAGTCTAGGTATCATAGTATGTGTCACTCTGATTTTTGAAGCATTTGAATATGTTTCATTGAACTCTCCTTTGTTTCATAATTTTTTCTTGGAAATTATGCTCTTTAACTTGTTCATACCTGGGGGGGGTGAGAGAATGCCCTAGTAAGTTGGTTCCCTTTAGGATGAGTTTCCACTAGGTGGGTCTATGAAAGGTCATTGTCTATTCCTTCCATACTTACCATTTTCATCATATTCCCTCTCATCATCCCCTACCTTGGTTTGGGCATTGGGTTTTCCACACTAGGAAGGGTTGTACCTTTCCTTGTGGGAAGAAGGGGCTAAAATCCCAGAGGTTAAAAGTAGCTGTAAAGAGTTAAAATCCAAACTAAAACCTTTGAGATTCTTTGCCCAAAGATTCCTGAGAAAACAATAAAAGGCTTCTCAGTAAGAAAAGGGGACCCGTAAGATAAAATAAAACTTGAGGTCTAGTTGGTGGATGGGAGGTCTCATCATGAGCCAACCTATTAGGTCCATGGGCATGTAGTGGTATGACACTACCATCTATCTGGTCACCAAACCAGGGTAGTGGATTTTGGTGGAAAAGCGAATATGTAACATCCCTGGCCATCAACCCCACGGTCGGGCCAACGCTACTACGCCGAAAAACACTTCTGGAACACATTATGCATTCTAATGAACTTAAAACACTTAATTACAGTTAAACACATAATTACTGCTAGCATTTCATAATTAATGGAAATAACAATAATTCATATGCACAATGAAATACATGATAACATTGCAAGAAACACAGGTATGCAATTTAATTAATTACAGAATTACAAAACATAGTTACGCTTATCTTTGAAACTGTCACGCACCACCAATTATGTGTAGACCTTCCACGAACCTCCCAACCTTAGACCACACTGCTCATCACTCTCAATAGTAGGTCACCCCCGAACTGGGACTAAGCTCCACCGGGTAAGGAATCCTAGGCTAGGTAAGGTTTACAGGAAGAATACATGTAAAAGAAGGAGGATTCTCTCCCAAGAACCACTTATGCCCACTGCCCACAGACTCTTCTTCCCCACATGTTTGTCCCACCCCAGGAGTATACACCTTCTTTGTCACCTAAACAGTCCTTCGGCTGCTAACCTCCCTTGCCTTGGTCTTCAACAACAGACCGGATCGGAAATCTTTGAGCTCTATGGAAGCTACAGGGTTCCTTCCAGGAGCTCTCTCCTTCCTCCGCACACTCTCTCACCTGGAGAGAGTCGCTCACAAGCTTGGTAAAACCTGCCTCTTCAACAAAAATCACCTCCCTTACCTAGAGAGAGGTTACACATAGTTCATACAACCAATTTCCTTAATCTCATTCCTGTACAAAGCATAAAAACAACAAGGCTTAGCAACAAGCATACAACAGCAGCAAACCACACCCAACCAAGTATTGTGTGGCCACCACAGTCAACTGGGACAACAAACACGAGTTTCCCAAATAGATGACAGACAGACGCTTCAACCCAACTAGGCTCAACAATTACGGGACATTTGGTTTTCCCAACCATCCATACAGAATAGACTCATGGTTTTGGGTTTTGGGGATGCGTGATAAGAAATCCACACGAAGGTCAAACACAGACTTGACAGTTTTGACAGAGGGTGTACCATCTCCTCTAGAAATCAACACAGGCCTTTTTGGTTTTCAGAGTTGCATGAGGGTATTCTTGCAAAGGTCATATGGGATTCCTGGTTCAGACAATCGACAGTAGAATGGAGGAGGAATCCCCATCATGGCTCAACTCAACATTTTTAACTGCATGCACTTGGGTTGACACTTGTCACCCATGAAGCTCATTCCTTCCCATTTGGAAGTCACTCGTCCTTCCAAAGAACTTAGGATAAAACATCACATTTACACAGCTTTGGAATAGTAATAATTTAATATTATTCTCAAGGGTTTAAGCCCCCTCAGCTTAGCCCCTCTTCCAAACTCTCAACCCCCTCTCCCTTACCTAGGCTTTGTGGATTCTTAGTCTCCCATCACTCATTCATCGTGGTCAGTCCGCACGCAAATATGTTTTGTATTAATACTGTGCATAATTACATGTACAAAAAATTAGGCTCTTGGCCTTCAACACTTAGGCTCCCTGGCCTAATAACACATAATCCCACTAGCTTATATGACTTGGCTCACTAGCCTATAAAACATAATTACAATTCATAATGCAAGCTTTATACTTCATAGACATGATTTACAACAGGGCTCGGCCTTGGGGACATTACATAAGAGAAAGGGGGTCTCATCATGAACCAACCTTCTCATTTCTATGAAGTGCTTGTGGGTAACATTGTCACCACTAGTCACCACCCCAGGATAGTGTCCCCCGACTATTCTCTTGAAAAGAAAAAGAAATAAAACAAATAATAAAAGGCATTGATTGGGCTAGGAAACAACGACCTCCATGACAAGGTGCATCTCACCCTCTACAGAGGCACCCACAGGAAAGACCTATATTTCCATGTTACCACTACACCCTCTGCCCAAACATTTCCCCTACACCATCTCACACATTTGCATGACCTAGATTGGTCTTCACCTAGGAAACACCCCAAACATGAGGAGAATTAGTGCACTTGGACATCCTGTGATCTGGATTTTATGAACAGAACGAAATGACTACAGATTATTAATATGTGCTTAAAACAAAACAACAAAGATACAGTAAAACCAATTTTCTATTCAATAAGGAAATAAGCCGAAACTGAAAATTGCAGCGGAAAACAAGCTTGTCGGAATGGTGGCGGCTTATCTCTGAGAAGAGACGTGACAATTGCACTCATTCGCAAGAATATGATTACAATGAGGCTCTGAAGGCCTTTTTACAATAAATAAGAATGCCAAAAACCCTAGACATCCAACAACCTAACCCTAGGAGATGAAGCGCCAAAAGTCATGTGGGTCTCATTTGGGTAAGTTAGTACATCAACATCTCGGGGTCGTAACTTTTGCATACGATATTTGTTTTAGGCGCATGATAGCTCATTGGAAAGGTATCATCGAGGAGATTCATTTTGGGGGAAACATGGAAGGAACTTTAATGTTTCTCCCTGTTTTCCAAAAAAAACGTCGTTTAGGGCCTCAAAACGGATCCGAAAGTTTCAAGACCCGAAAAACTGCTAAAAATAGTAAATTACCAAAATTGCCAGAAAATTGTTTTGAGCCAGTTGGAAAAGGTGGGAGGCCACCAATATCCACTTGGATCAATCCTCCCTCCTTACGAAGCAATGGTCTCTATTGCGTTGAGTTCCCCCATCAGATGAGGAAATTTCTGTTGAATTTGGCCTCGGGTGAGCCACTTGCCTTAGTGCAGGAGTTGCCCTGTGATGCAGACCCCCTATCCCTCCTAAGGGTTGCATGACCTCTCGGTCAGGATCTTCTGATTCTAGAGTCGAAATGGCTCTCCTGGTTCCGAACTGGAACCCTTCGGACAATTACACAGGTCCCTTACGAATGCTTAGTTGGATTTTTCGAGCATCAAGCATGAGCTCCCACAGCGCACGACCAAGGGATGTGACCAAGTGCCAAGCCGAAAAGGCACTTATCGGGGACCGGGACTTCCTGATTCAAGTGTCCCGTCTTCTGGTCTCTCGAACCTCCGGTAGCCGAAATGTCGAAATGGCTCAATGCTCGCTCCTTCGGGATTTCATGTTTCGTGAAATCTGGATGAAAGGGATATCCTTGCACCTTAGGGTCTCCAATCACCGAAAAGCTGAAATACCCAATGCCTATTCTTTTAGGATTTCGCATTTCGCGAAATTAGGATACAAAGAGTATCCCTGCTCCTTGGAGTCTCTAGTCACCGAAAAGCCGAAATGCTTGACGCCTATTAATTTTGGGATTTTTTGTTTTGCGAAATCAAGGTACAAAGTGTATCCTTGCTCCTTGGAGTCTCTGGTCGCTAAAAAGCCGAAATGCCGAACACCTATTAATTTTGAGCTTTCGCGTTTCGCAAAATCAGGGTACAAAGGGTATCCTTGTTCCTTGGAGTCTCTGGTCGCCGAAAATCCCAAATGCCCAAATTATGAAACGCCGAAATGCCTTGGCTTTCAATCAATGGCTCACAATAATCCCTGTGACCGATGGCTCACGTCGAATCGCGATTTTGCTATTTCGTGATTCAGGGTTTTGAGGGACTAGAACCTCTGTCTTTCCAACTCCTAGTACCCGAAGTCCCAAAATGAACGTCGAGAAACTCTCGCCGCTAACCTCCTCATGGCTCTACCTGATCTAATGGCCTGTGGCGTTTCGGTGTTCCTCCTCAAGGATTCTCCACCATCCATTTGGAATTCTGAACTCTCCTCTTGGATCTATGCAGGGTTAAAGCCTATGCGCCTTCCTTCAATTGGACGACGGATTTCCACCTCGATCCAACGCTCGATGACATTCTTCCTCCTAAGATTTTACTCGATTTTGACTTAGGATATTTCTAACTCTGCGAAGACTCAGTTTTCTCTCCTTCTGGGGAATGGGTTTCTGGATCCCGATGACACTTTCCGAAGTGTTATTCCTCCTGAGCTTTGTCTGGTTCAGACTCCATCTCCCATGCACTCCTTGCATCTGAGGGATTTCGATAGCTCAAATCCACAAAGTTTTCTCTCTGGCTCGATGCACACCTTGCAGAGCTCCCAATGAAGAGAAAAAAATTCCACATCATTCCCCCCTGGCTCGATGCACACCTTGCCGAGCTCCAAATGAAGAGAAACAATTGAAACTACCAAAATCTCATAGTTCTATTCACTTGCTTATAAAACAGAAAATAACAGGAAAATACACACAGTCCAAGCTCAACAGATTTGGATCAATTTTCCATTCTTTTATATTCACAAGTTCCCAATGGCTATAGATTACATTCAAAATTATAGTAAATCAAAAACATTTCTCTCCTGCTAACTCGCAGTTCTCTCTTACAACTAATTTTTCTTTGTATTCCATCTCTCTCTAACTGGGTGTGTAAACTTCTACATAACTCAAAGATGTTTCTAGGGTTTCCCCTAGATACTTGCCTACTCTAATATTCCTCATACACTATCTAAGTTCGGTCGCATTCCAGAGCCGAAGTGGAAACTCTTGCTCTGTTTTCAATTTTCAAAACGTGCCTCAAAGGGTAAAATTTGACATTGGTTCAAGCGTGCCTCATGTTGCCATATTAATACACACTTGCAAACGTGAGCTAAGTCCAGCTCACTTAGTGTGCCATTGGAGGCACAATGCCTAGGTTCACAGTCTAGACTGTCACCTTGACTGGAACCTCTTCCTTCTAGGCTTACTCCTAGGGAAGCCAAGGGGGGTAGACCCTAGTTACTAGATTAGATTTAACGTTTAAGGTTATAGGAGTTGTTTTTAATTTGTTAAGGGCTAAGCGGGAAAACTAGCCTAAGATGCTAAGGCAGCAAATGCAAAGTGCAAGTTAATCTAAATGAAAATCAACCCTTTCCCTAAGTCAACTATGACTATTGCCTAAGGTTGGGCAATGGGGTCAACTACGTTTTGGGTGGTTCAATTACAAAATTATTACAATCTAAACAATTTGAACTATCCCACAAACTAAGAATTACAATTACTTACAAAATAATTAAATATGTTACAATGATTAGACAAGATACAAATAGATACAAAAATACAAGAAAATCAAAGTGACATCAACACATGAGCCAAGCATGCCCCAATAGCACTTACTCTATTGGACTGTTTTT
>JZKD02S1035740.1:72884-84442 GCA_000966675.3 Picea glauca | reverse complement strand
CTTCAATTTTTGGTTACTTTGTATAGTTTTTGACCCTTCTGGAATGTTGTGAACTTAATTCAGTGCCATGAATGACTTCATTGTTGTTTTGATTATGTGGAGTTCTTGTCGCCATATGCAGACGAAATTTCAGTGATAACAAGTAGTATGCATGCATAGTTGTTGCTTGTCTTGGATGCAGGTCAGCTTTGGAAGGAGTATTGCGAACAAGTAATCAAACACAATGGAGGATCGACATCAAATGCCAAGAATGAGGTAGGTTGATATTTCCTTGCATTTGCTAAGAAAAGGGGATTTAAATCTAGGGGTGAAGGTAGAAATTAATTTCTATTCGGTCATATCTGCATGCAAATTCTGAACTCTATTTGCTAGTCCATAGGGTGATTTTCCCCAACAACAGAATTGGTGACCGTACTGGGGAGACTCTCTAGGGTTCCTGGAATTTTATTTGGTTTTTGGGTAGTTTTACACACTAGTTTTTCTTGCCTATTTTTTCTTTTAGTTTATGTAAGGTCTGAGCTAGCAGGGAGTTTGGTTTTCAATACCATCTTTCCATGTCCATTGCTTGACTATGATTTTCGGGACCCATAGAGGTGCATGCGGCCTGCACAAGGTCTGCACGCATGTACCCGCACCCTATCCTCTTACAGTCTGCATGTGAACGCTAGTTGTAGAGGTAGCAGTAGCGTGTAGAGCTCAGAGAACCTCAGAGGCAATCATCCTCTTCCCTGTCAAAATCACACATTCTCAGGGGGTTTTCTGGAATTTTTCCTAAGTCTTGTTTGCTAGCAGTCCTATCTCAGATTGTTTTTGCATTATCATTTTTTCCTTACATTATTTGTTTTTCTATTAGAAAGAGTGTCCAAGCCTTCAAGGGATCCTGGTTATCAATATCAGTGGTCTCTTCCTGGTTTGGTATGTTTGTTTTCATTTTTTCTCAGAATTTAGGTATACACGCGGCCTGTATAAGTTCAGCCCACGTGTACACGCCCTCTGTCTCTATCTAGCACGCGTTTACATGCGTGTTGTTTGAGTAACAATCGCATTCTTGTGCAGGATACTTTTTGTTGAGGATAAGGCAGTCATCCTTTCCCTTGATAATATTTTTTCCTCTCAGGTGTTTGAATCTCTGTGTGAGCAGTCAGTAGCTTAGGATTAGTCTTACCCTTAGCCTGTTTTTTCTCATTTTAATAGTTGTTAGAAAAATAAAAGAATTTTTAAGGTTTTTAGACAAGTGTGAGAGTCATTGTTTTTTAAATTTCTAGTGTGTGATTTTTGACCTGATTCTTTGCAATCTGCAATTTAGGCCAGAATTGTTGTTCTTGGTTTTTTTCTTGTCGGTATTTTTCCTTTCTTGCTTTACTAGCATTTAAATTAAAAAAAAAAATCATTTTCTTGTTGGTTGAAAAGTGTGTTTCTGCATTATTAGCCAAGGAAAAGTCGTTGATTTCCTAAGTTATTGCAGTTCACTTAGATCATAAGTATCTCATAGTCGAGTGAAATTCGTTTTGAGTTTGTTGTCCAAAATCTTAGAAAAGTTAAAAAAAAAAAAATCTTCTTTTGAAAAGTTGTTGAAATTTTGCATTCAGTAAAAGTTTTGTTTCCATATTTTTTCATTCATTTTTTGATTTCATCTTTTACACATCACCAGTTTCACCCTCATACCCCTCTATGTAAGACAAATCCATTAAATTAATGCTAAACTTAAAATCTACTAGACTTTTATGTTTGCAGGGTTCACAAACTAGTTTAGGACTAGGGCCTTGGATTAGGTTGGAGAGGAAACTCTTCAAGGCCATTTTAAATCAAACATTGGAGTCTGAGATAGGGAGTGTCTAAGTCCAGTGTCATGAAATTTATCTGGGACCCCCCTCTAACACAGGGGATAAACACGAGGTCACGTGCGAAAAGGTAGTGGAGATAACCCCTCCAAAGCTGGACCAATCGTAGTGGAGAACACATATAGAGGGTTTGTTTTGGGATTCCGTCGTTTGAATTTGCCACGGGGCTTCATGGGTCTCGAATCCGTTCGAGGTCCTCAGTTGTCTTCCAGAACATTTTCTCTCGATACCCTTGACAAGTTTTGGGCTCGATACCCTACTCATTGTGGTCTACCCGACTTTCGATTATACCCGCCTGGTGACTGTTCGCGCGTTGGCAACCTAGTTGCCAATATTTTTAGGGACATACACAGGTGACTGCGGGGGTATACCATGGTACCTAGGACATACATTGGGCCATGCTTTGTATATTATACCTAGAGGGTGCTTCCGTGTTCGAGTTGCACTTGCACCGGTAAGTTGCTCTAGTGTTGGTTGTTGTAACTGCTCTTCCAATTAATTTAGTGTTTGCTTGTCTTATCTTTTAGGGACTTTTTTTTTTTTAGTGTGTGTTACTTTTGAACATTTAGACTACCTTATAATGTCTTGGATCTTCTCACATAGTGTAGGATCCCGAGCTCCGTCGGTCATGAAGGCTTCTCAGCATGTCGTCGATTACACTGGAGCCACCCCCACCACCATTAAGGTGAAAGCTAGACCAACAAGGGTCTTTTGAAGCGATCGGGTTACAAACCATTATTCCCGAACAACCCCTGCAGGACTTGAACATTTTGTACCTTGAAGCAACCACTCTTGGCCCAGTTGAAACCCCAACCACTAATTTCTTGACACCTTTCATTGTACCAATTCAATTTAATGAGCGTCAGACAGTGTCGCACACAGCAATGGAAACAAATGTTGTTACTCCTTCTAGGAATTCTTCAATTCCCACCATGGTTGTCACCACAATAGAGCTTTCATCTCCTAACCCACCATCGTCAGTCCAAGCCACCATGGGCTCAACCGCAACTAATTCTCACAATGGTCTGAACCCATCTTTGGCGGCAGCCACAAACCCTTTCACACCTAGTGCGACAAGCCCTCCGTTCTCATACAGAATGCCTAGTTCAGGTACATGTCCTGTACTTTCCTACTCCACTTTACAGACTTTGGGTCTGGGGGAAGGGAGCTCTAGTGCTCCTCTGCAAGGTCACATGGGGGGAACTCCTATCCCTTTTAATGCTTTTCCTTACGGAGGAGGTCATATCCCTCCTTCATCCCCTTCACTCGGTGGCTCGCATCAGCAATCTGTCGGGCAACCTACACACAATAGTTTATTTGGGGCGGGGAGTCAAGGACCACCTTCGCATAGTATGTTGGTAGGCTCGACACCATTTTCTTGGAACGGAACATTTGGTAACAACACCTTCTCGTCAGTCGCTTTCCTGACTGGGGGCAACCCCATTTTTGGACAATCTACTCCTATGCAGGGTATTATTCCTGCATAGGGGGAAAACCTAGCAAGACCTTGGAATTTAGAGCAAGGATTCATTCCCTCATTCGGAATGTTGATCTGGGGTAATTCTTTCCACAATCAATGGAACCCCGGACAAACTACTATGCCTATCCCCACGGGACTGGCATGGGGTAATCCTTCCCAAATTCCTTCGAATATAATGCACGCCCAACCATCTAATTCCTATTTGGGAAATCAGTCGATGATGTCTCCACATATGAAAAATCCTTACGCTGGCTAGGCCCATGGTTTCTACCAAAATCTGGTCCAGCAGCCAAACATTTCTTGGCAACCTAGTACCAGTCAAACTCCAGGCCCCTTTTTCCCAGGTTATCAGCAACAACCCAAACTACCTTTCCTGGCGACGTTACATTTGCCATATTTGACAAGGTTGTTGAATGACCCTATTTGTCACGATCCGCGTTGGCCTCCTATGCCAACAAAGTTTCCTTCAGACATTCCAAAGTTTGAAGCCAAGCCTAACGAAGATCCAGAGATCATGTGACTACCTTCCATCTTTGGTGCTCATCTTATTCATTGAAGGATGACTATGTACAGTTGTGATTGTTTCAATGTACTCTCATTGGGAGTGTCGTGAAATGGTACATTGAGCGTGATTGCTCAAGATACTCTTCTTTTGGTGAACTAGCGATGGCTTTCCTGAACCATTTCTAGTTACCTGTGAGATATGACGCTGGCATAGAGCTTCTCGCCAAATTTGAATAGACAACAGCGGACCATATCTCTGATCACATCCTAGAATGGAGATGCCGAAAGAGTTTAATCAAGGTACCAGTCCCACTAGCATTCCTGCTTGAGTGGTTCCTCAAGTCTTTGGTCCCGCAGTTATCCAAAGACGTTGCGACATCATGAGTTTTCTCCGAAGAAGACGCCATAATGAGGGCTCAATAGTTTGAGCTCATTTATTCTCAGTCTGGTTTATTATACAACATCTTCCCAGATGTGCCACGTTCAATACTAGATAAAACTAGACAAAGAGTTGGACCACATGCCAATGGTATTGTCGGTTCCGCACAAACAAAGCCCGCTGAGAAATTGACAAAGCAATTACAGCAGTTATCCATACAACACACAGCGGCCAGCCAAACTACTGCTTTGGTTGCTCCCCCTACCAAAATGTCGAAAGTACACACTGTGCAGTCGATTAACCCAAAGGCCACCCAGCAGCCTGAAGAAAAGAAAAAACAATGAAAGAAGGGTAAGGGGGATAAAAAACCCAAAGATAATGCTGGCGGGGACAACACTGAAAAATGGAAGGCGTGGTATCCATGAAACTTGTGCGTGGAAGACCACCCGACCCATCTATGTCCTCGACTTGCAAAGGCCCAAAATTTTTTCACGCAACAACAGCAGGCGGTGTTGACTAACCCATTTCAACATGGGAAAAATCTAACTCAAGCCTCTACAAGCACAAAAGGGGGCATCCAAGAAACCTGTTCATCTCCAAACAACCACTCATCCACGAACGTATATATGGTTAGGGGTGATGCTTTCATATCAACTAGAGCGCACAATTATAGTAAACCAAGTGCTTCTAAGAAGAGTAAAGAAGCCGACCTCCCATCTCTTCCTCTACAGATTTAGAAGACATTGGGAGAAACAATGACACTCATTCCAAAAGGTGCCTTTAAGAAAGCTTCTCATAACCCAAACGCAAGGGCCGCCCAGAACTACTCTGTGGTGGAATATTTATCACAAACCCCTTGTACGATGTCTACTTTGGAGGTCCTCCAAAGCTGCCCTACTCAGAGGAAAGCCTTGTTAACCACTTTGGGCTCTATTGAGACTTGTAATCTGGGTACCATCATGTTAGATACAACTGACTTAAAACCTCGTCTTCCTTACCATGTAGCTTTTCAGATAGTAGTGTCTTATCCCATGAAAACTTTTACTCTGAATATCTTCCACACGGTGGTCGATGATGGCGCCTTGACATGCGTTATGTCATTGGCATGTTGGAAGGCCATTGGCCAGCCCATTTTGTCTCCATCACCTACTCTCCTCACTGCTTTCGACGGTCGTTCATTCTAACCACATGGCATAGTTCCTTCTTTCCCTGTGCAGTTAGGAGGGAAAACTGTGTGTGTCGAAGTAGAGGTAGTCGATGCTCCCCTTGATTATAACCTCTTGTTAGAACGGAGTTGAACTTATGTTATGCAAGTTGTGGTTGCTACATTTTTCTGGGTCTTGTTGTTTCCACACAAAGGTTGGATAGTGACCATCGATCAATTGTCTTTCTCCAGACCTAACCCAGATTTGGGGGCATCCACAGTCCTGATGATTGATAATCCTCAACCAGGTGTCGTCAATGTAGGATTTGGTTTGTGCCCATTCTTGATGGGTACCTTCGATTACCCACCTCCTCATGGCAATATTAAATTTATATCCAATCACCATAAGGTTGATATTTTTCAAGTTTCATCATTCCGCATGACTTATTTCGAAGATCCATGGATACTTCCTTCCCCATCGGCCATGATGGATGAGACAGGGCACCCAGGCATGTACATGCCCTTGTCTGTCGCTGAAGTAGCGTACTCTTTAGTCCAGCAAGCTTCAGCTAACCCTAATCCAACTCCTACACAAGAGTTAGATCCACTTCTAGAGCCTATTTGGGCTCAGGATTCTCTCGCTACCATTGATTCGTTAGACTTAGTCTTGCCTTCTGATGAAGCAGTAATCGAAGCAATGACTAGTCTAGAAAAACCTTGGGAAGATCTTCATCACAGATCATATTTCCTCTCAGAGTTAAGCCGAATCGAAGCAGGAGAATTCACCATGACCATGACGGGAGATCGGTCGTGTCCTATTAATCTCTTAGTTACACATGAAATTTATGCTGAGGGAAATATGGAAACTATCATTGAAACTATACCAATCAACATCTCCCGAAACCCTGGTGTCATGGAGAACATATTCGTCGGAGCGGATTGCTCCCCCGAAGAGATTCAAATCTATACAGATCTTTTCAAAGAATTTCGCGACATTTTTGCTTGGTCTTATGAGGAAATGCCAGGTATCAATCCAAAAATAGTTGAACATGAAATCACAACGTGTCCTGATGCCAAGCCTGTTCGACAGAAGCTTCATCTAGTTAATCCCAAGAAAGCAGCAGCCATCAAGATTGAGGTTGAGAAATTGCTAAAGGCAAATTTTATCTATCCTATCCATTTGACTCAATGGGTGTCAAATCCTATGCCGGTCAATAAAAAACAAGGAACGATTCGTGTATGTACCAACTTCCATGATTTGAACAAGGCATGTCCCAAAGATATTTTTCCAACACCATTCATAGACCAGATCATTGATGAATGTGATGGTTGCGAAGCCTTTTCTTTCATGGACGGTTTTTCGGGATATAATCAAATCCAAATCAAACCTGAAGACCACCACAAAATGACATTCATCTGTCCTTGAGGTACATTTGCATATCGTAAGATGCCTTTTGGTCTTAAAAATGTTGGAGCCACATTCCAGCGAGCCATGTCTTTTGCTTTTCATGATATCAAGCATACAGTTGAGCCCTATCTAGATGATTTAGCATCACGATCTCGCAAGATATCGGATCATCCCACACACCTTAAACTTATCTTTGAACGTTGTCACTACTTTAGGATTCGCTTAAATCCAAACAAGTGCATCTTCTACGTAACGTCGGGACGTTTGTTAGGTTTCATCATATCAACAACAGGGATCATGGTCGATCCTCTCAAGGTGGCGGCAATAATTCAGTTTCCTCCCCCACGCACAATTCTTCAACTTCAGAGTGTACAAGGCAAGGAGAACTTCTTACGACACTTCATCGCCAACTATGCCAAAATCACCAAGGGATTTATGCACTTACTGAAGAAAAATGTTCCTTTTTACTAGGACGATGCCGCTTAGCGCTCTTTCAATGCATTAAAACATGCCCTCACAATGGCCCCTCTGCTACGGCCACCTAACTATAACAAAGATTTCTTATTATATCTGGTTGTCACAGAGTCAACCATTGGCATGGTTTTAGTTCAGGAAGATGATGTTTCCTCAGAATACGTTATCTATTACCTGAGCCGAGGCCTCGTAGGACCAGAACTCAATTATTCTCATATCGAAAAACTTATGTTGGCAGCAGTTCATGTTGTTCAATGGTTCTGTCATTATGTTTTGTTTCGCAAGACCACCGTCATTGCTGTCGTGAATCCATTCCAGTATATGTTGACACGACGGGTTATAGGCATAAAAATCAGTAGATGGATAGTCATCCTTCAGGAGTTTGACTTAGAATTTGTTTCAGCAAAGTCCAAAAAGTCATTGGTCTTCGCAGAGCTTATTTCGGAACTTTCGATTGAGTCAGGTGACATTGTGCTTGAATAATTTCCTATCTGGGGAGATATGTTTTTTATCACATCTTCAAATCCCTGGTACGGAGATATACTTATCTATCTCCATACTTTGAAGTGCCCCACTTCTACTTCTTGTGATGAGTGTAGGTGTATACACCATTAGGCTAAGAATTATCTCATACTCGATGATGCATTGTATCGGAGAGGTGTAGACTGCATCTTACGTCGATGTCTCATGCATGAGGAGGTAGTCATCGTGCTCAACGATTTCCATACCGAAGCTTGTGGCAGTCATCTGTCTGGGTTGGCAACAGCCCAAAAGATTCTATGAACAGGTTACTTCTAGCCGACACTTATCAAAGATTGTATGGAATCAGTCAAGAAATGCCATTTGTGCCAAATCTTCTCTCAGAAGATGAGGGCACATCGTGGTCCCATGTTTCCTGTCATCATAGTGGGTCCCTTCACCAAATGGGGGATTGATTACACTACTTGCAACCCCCCTTCATCAAGGGGGCACCACTATATCATCATAGTTGTCGACTACTTCACTAAGTGGGTCGAAGCTATGCCAACATTTAAAGATGATGGAGAGACTGCAGCTCTCTTTTTATTCAACCAGATTATAGCAAGGTTCGGCGTCTCAAGAGATATTGTTACTAACCATGGCAGTCACTTTCAAAACCAAATGATGACCGAGTTAACCTCAAAGCTTGGGTTATGGAAAGAGCATTCATCACCCTACTACCCCCAAGCCAATGGGCAGGTAGAAGTTGTAAACAAAACTCTTAAGACTATTCTACAGCGAACTATCAACTCAGCCAAGTCAAATTGGCATTTGATGTTATACTTGACATTATGGGCTTACCGAAAATTTGTTAAGACTGCAACCAGTTTCTCACCTTTTCAACTTGTTTACGGGCTAGAGGTAGTCTTGCCCATCGAATGTCAGATCCCATCTCTAAAATTGGCAGTACAATTATTTCCAGACACTTCTCCACTTGAAGAACGGTTAGTACACCTTGAGCAGCTCAATGAGAAGCATCGTGATGTAGCCCTGGCCAACGAGGCTCACAAACATAAGGTCAAGTGTCAGTTTGATAGGTCTGTTTGTCCTCAAATTTTCTCTAAAGGCGACCTTGTCCTGGTCTACAACCAAGATAAGGACCCCCTAGGGGCAGGAAAATTCAAACCCATGTGGTTCGGACCTTTCATCATAAAAGAGGTATTAAAAAAGGGTGCTTATTGTCTAGTTGATTTTGAAGGGAATGCTTTGGCGGAGCCTAGAAATGGGCTCTACCTCAAGAAGTATTACTCATAGGCAGGTCACTGTGGGTAACTTTTTGTAACATATGTATATTCTTTGTACTATTACTTTTTAGTTTATTTTAAGTGTTATGGACGTGTCATTGATGTTATATTTCGTCAATATGAAAAATGTCAAGTGATTCCGAGGTGTTCGTTGGGTATGCAGACGGTGCTAGTCAGCACACTCGGAGGCTTGCCTCTGCAGCTTGGGTAATCTTTACACCTCAGGGCTAGTTGTTATCTTCCGGAGGTATATGCTTAGATGACACCACAAATAATGTCACCGAGTATAGTGTAGTTATTGAGTTGCTTCATGACGCCTTGTCATTAGGTATCTCTCATCTCCAGGTCTATCTCGACACTCAACTAGTTGTGTCTCAGCTAAATAGAGTATACCGGGTTCATGATATAACCTTACACCGATGATTCCTTAGGGTACGTCTCTTAGAATGAAACTTTGATTATATTACATATTTTCATGTTCCTAGGAGATTAAACCAAATTACAGATACTCTAGCTAATCAAATTTTAGATTGGCATCTTGCACACATATGAAAGAACATTGGCATAAGCATGTAAATACATTTTTGCACACGTAATCCATAAGACACAAAATATCAAAAAACCATATATAACATCATAAAGTATCCAGAGTACATAGATGGACGCAAGCACCTCAAAAATAGGACCAATAACGAGTCACAGGGCTTATGCCCTCAAAAAATATATACAAGTAGTGCTCGTGGCACATAAAAAGTCTAAATAGGTTCAGGGCCTATGGTCCTTGTTATAATAGTCCACAGCATGGGCTAAATGCATAAACAATTGGACCCACGTCCGAGGTGCCCCCACTACATGAGGTTGCATGGATGGTGGCAGGTCCTCTATCTTTGCCATCGGGACTGTGCAAGTGAGTGCAATGAAGTTCTGCTCAACTCGTCTAAGTACCCTCTCAGCCTCCCCAACTAGGAGGTTTCCTGCTACTGCTAGTCCCCCGACGATGGCAGCTGCAGCTTCTGGTCAAGGACGATGCCTATTCCGTGCAAAATCGGCAGGTCGCACTAGTCCCACATTTACATGCAACAAATGTATATCCGTCAAATACTCTAGCATATAAAAAAATGATATATATAACAAAAACGACATAAAAATTACATATACAACAAAAAAAACTACAAAGGTGGAGACTTACCCATCTCCCCTCCCTCCTCACCAGGAAGCACGGGTATCTCAAGATCTCTAGAAAAGTCTATTCCTGCATATGGGTAATCCTCGATCATAGGGATCTGTCATGACAGCCATGCAAAAAAGTCATCATCGAAGGACTCATTGGTCCTTCCACCACCCTGTCGCGGCAGTAATACTTCCCATCTACATATAGCAGGAAAGGAGGGTTGATGTCCTCGTACCACTTCTCGAGGACTAAAACTCGGGACTCTCTCAAAGAAGAATGAACACAAAATCATCCCGAACCCAAAGTTCCTCTGTCGGCAATCTTTCAATTGCCTCTTCATACAGTCAAGTAGTGTGGTACTCCAGTCAAAAATCTGTGCATTCAAGCACTGGATAGCACAGTTCATCTGTGCATGAGACGCCTAATGCAAGGCTACTAAACCAGTAATCCGCCCAATCAACAATAATATTGCCTACAGCGATAGGTCAGTGATCTTACTGATGGGCAACTAAGAGCTCAAATGGTTAGTCCCAGCCTCATAGTGCAGGGCTATCAAGTCCGCTATATTAAGTGGCCCCGCTGGAAACGTCCTGAAATTGACTGGTTCCCCTCTCCTTGAGAGGCCAATCAAAAAATAGATATCCTCGATAGTGGGAACCAGTGATTGCCCCTCTAGCATAAAGGCCTCTGCATCAGGGTGCCAATAGTCAATCAAGGCATTCAGTAGCCTCGGTTGCGCTCACATAAATGGACACAGGAAGAACTTAAGAAAACCACATTGCATCAATGCGGCCACGACATTCAGATCTCCCGCAACCAACTCACTAATTGCTTCATGCTCCCTTTCCCTCTAGTGGACATACATCCTACCAAAACAACCAAGTTCAAGAGGGTCAGTGACTGCTCTTTAGTTCTTTTTTTATAAAAGGGGGGCCCACGCATGCTGTCGAGGTGACAGTCACATGTACACACGGGCAAGCTTTACTCTGCCTGAGTGTACACGCGGCCTGTCCAGAGACAGCCCGCATGGACCTAGGGCTGACCTTTTAAAGGTCGACGCCCACCCAAAAAATGAAATCAAAAGAAAAATTAAAGAATTTAATAGCTAGATAGGGGAGTTTGTACTTACTTGGTCCAAGCGGAATTTCATTTCATCCACTGTAGCTCCTGGAATCACCGTTTTTAGCAAAGGGGGTCTTTTGGCTCCAAAGTCAATTTCCAAATCAGTAATGGTGATAATGAGCTGCTAGCTTCTATTTATAAACTTTTTGGCCTCTTTTTTGTCACTTTTTTGGCCTCCCTTATCAGTTTCTTTATACCAAAAACCATTTAGAGTGATTCAGGAGTTATATGGGAGGGATTTGATCGAGTATTGGGACACTTTTTTTTATTTT
>JZKD02S1035740.1:0-11996 GCA_000966675.3 Picea glauca | reverse complement strand
TCAATGACAACCAACCTTAATCAACATTAGGTAGATCCTTTGTTTCATTTTTCTATCCATGTTGTGAGTTTTGTCTATAGGCTTGGGAGTCCTTGTTAGTCCTGTCATGATTACATATTGAAGTCTCATTCTTATTTCTAGTCATCATTCTTGGCCTTACCCACGGGACTCCCTAATGAGAACAGTTTGTTGTCTTTCAAGATCGCTTAAATTTTGAAAGAAACATCCAACAAAACTGTATTTATTCTTTTCTATCTCATCTAGATTACTTGAGAAAATAAGCCCCCCTAGAGTCTTCTTTAATCCCTTTTCAAACTCTCAAAAATTGAAAATATTGACGAGCAATCTTGTTGTCCTTCACGCTCGCCAAACTCAAATTTGAAGGAACATTTGTTTGGCGGTAGTTTACCCCTTCTTTCGGTTTGGACGACTAATTTTACAAATAAAGGCATACCCTAAGAATTTCAGTTCGCTAGGAGAGTATTCTTAGGCGTAATTTTAACCCTTTTTCGGGCCCAAGGGACTAAATTTTCAAAAAATGAACATTCTCTTTGGTTTTGGTTTATCTCTTTTTTGGGTTGTTGGTCCTATGGTCTGCACTTGACTGTTAAAGGGAAAATATAAGGCACCTATCAATTTAGAATGGTTGTTTCTATTTATTTTTGTTGGTTGGTCAAAGGGTTGTTCTACCAAGGCAAAAGCAAGGTTGGGTTGGAAAAATGATATGGATCAGGGTCCTCCTTGGATTGTGGCACGCTAATGATAGACCAGTGAAATAATAGAAAACAAAGGGAAACAATAGACTACTCAATGAATAATATGTTGCAAGAAGTTCAATACTTAAAATATCATTTCAAGACATTAAACATGTATGAAAAACACAATTACTCCAACAGATTGAAATAAAAACAAATCTTCACCAAAGAATTAGTTGTTTGACAAGTTGCATATCAGTAAAAATGAGTTATACAATAGTTGAAAGGAAATGAAATGTACTTTTCACAAATCAAAAACTGTATTCAAGATAAGAATAAAAACACATGTATATTTGAACGTAACATTGTCATCAAGAGTATGTTCACTAGGTAGAGAGATTTAATCCATACATAGAATGGGTCCAACCAATCTGATGTAGTGCTATCCTTTCCCAAAAAATTTGATCCTTACAATATCCAAAAACTAACTATTTAAAAGAGTTGCAGAGGCTCTCATCCTTAGGGGACTGAGACCTAATTCTAGTTTACTGACAGTAAGATAGACTGACTAACCTAACTGATATTGCATGGAGTTCATCATGCAAAATCCGTGCTAGAATTAACTGGTAACAAGTGGTTCTAATCACACACATAAGACCACTTGTTATCTAATCTAAAAGAGTGTTGTAATGGCACAGCTGGAATTGCTACTGGCAATGAGACTGCATCTTCTAAACGAACTGAGATTGGCAGAAAAAGACTCAGAGTGGAAGAACAGATTTCTGTGTTGAACGATGGCATGTATGCGAGCTAGAGGCCACTGGAGACAACTGGATTTATTGGCAGATATCTACTTGAGGAAGAAGGTATTCTTCTGAAGTGTTATGGAACTGGTTGCATCGAATTGGGATAATCTCCATGTTCTTTTTATGACAGATATTTCGACAATTAATCACACTCTATGTCGACCTCGTCAGCTACCATCTATACCTATGAATATCTTCACTGGAATGGTTGACGACCCAACGGTTATCAAGGGAGACGTGGAGGCGAGCACCCAATGGGGAGGCAGGATGAGTATATGCGAGGGTAGATGAAATGTGAGGAAAAATGTCAAAAGGTGAGAGGATATGTGAATATGATGGAGGTATCGAGTGTATGGAGTTAGCGACGTGTAGTGAAGGATGCAGGTGGCACGTAGAGAAAGGAGGAGTCGATATGTTCGGAGGTGAGTGGAGGACAGGTGTTGTGTGGTGAGAGGAATGGTATCGGGAGGAAATCCAGTAGTATTTTAGAGGGGTGGTAGGCATTAATTGGATCAAAGAGGGGGGCATCTGGGAACATGGGAAGGCGCCATGTTAGGCAGGGCTCACAGTGGGGAAACCTCTTTTCCCGGATCCCACCCCACCACTAAAGGTAGAATGGTTGGAGGGGTCCAGGATGTGATAAGGACCATTGTTCCTGAGGATGAGGATGTCGTTGAGGAGATTAGCGTGAGATTTAGGAGGGGAACAGGCGGTGAAAGTTGAGTGGCAGCATGAGTGTGAGTGAAGGTGAGTGTAGGTGATGCGATTCCATATAATCACGTGATTGTGGAAGTTGTCGAGGGTGGTTTGGGTTCACACCGCTTTGGCCCCCGCAATCCACCCCAAGCTACCAGGTACCCTTCCAACAATACCATGGTTCCAATTGTGGGACTGCTTTGGAAAATTAACGTTCAAGCAGTTTACCTCCCTGCAATGAAGTGTGGTCATCGATCTGATTAATATCTATGATCTAGGTGACATTTTCCTGCTGCAAGGATCAACGGTTCTTGTTGATCTGAGATCAATGGTTCTTTTTTATCTGAGATCAACGGTCCATATTTTCTTCAGTAGTTCAAGCTTTAGTAGTTTTGAATGTTGTCCCTGGAAATATCCCGAGGGAAAATCACCGAAGTGATTGATTTTCCTCCACGTGTCCTTGTTGATGGATGGTCTAGATTCACTTCGGGACTTCGGGTGTTCAAGCTTAGGGTAATTCGTGTACTTTGTGGGTTCACTCCTGACGTTAAACCCCGCATGATTTCAACACTTTGAATGCATGAAAACTGTTGATATGATTGGCCTTATGGATCTCCACTGTCGAAAGTTAACCTATATATTCCCACAATCTGAGCCCAAAATTCACGCTCTGTATTGTTGCGTTTGTCCATGGGCATTTCCTGTGCAAATAAAAAGGATTGGTCGACCTGTTTTGAGCTCAATCAATGGAAAATGTGATGACAAGCATTCTGAACCAAATACGACATGTATTTATCCTTCAGGAAAAATAGAAACAGAAATGCGAAAAGACTCAAACAAGAAAAAAATGAATAAGAACCAAGTCACTCAAAAATGGGAAACTGACTTAACCAACCCGAAGAGGAAAAATTGATGAAGGCATAGGGAAAAGAGAGAGGAGAGGAAGGGGTGCATACCTAGGTTACAACATTGTCTCCAACTCGGGATAGCTCATCCATGTGAGGTGCTAAGAACTGTAGATCGATGCCTTGATATTAAATAGTTGCTCTTAGCTTCCATTTCTTACCTTTGTTCCCATCTTCCAACCCTATGTATCTACTACTCTCCCTCAACCATGCATTTAATGAACTGAAAAAATGAAACTACACCCCAGTTCCTTATTGCGATGTGGAGTCTTTATTCACACACAAATAACTAATCAAAATAAATAATAAATGAAAGCATTTATGGTACAAGAGGAACCTTCCCTCGTCCTTAAAAAAAATAGTGTTTCAAGAAGTGCCCATTTATTGGGCCTCCAGAGATCTTTGTATCGTCTAGATTGTGCAGGATAAATATGTTGTTATTCAGAACTTCAACCACCTTAAAAGGGCCTATTAGCACCAATTCTTGCAAGCGGGGTGTTTTTTCCCGATTTCAGGCCCTTGATGTAGAATGCAAAGAAATGGAGTGTGGAAACCCATCAAATGTGTTCTAGTCCAAGACCGCAGCCTAAGTGTCGAGTGAAACTCATGGGAGAAGTCCATTTTAGGTTTAAAATCAAGTGAGCGAGCAATCTAATTTCAACAGCAAGGATCAATTCGAAGAAGATCGACGATCGGTGGGAAATCGCAGTTAACAGAGTTGCGCCACGATTAGCGCGATGGAGAGCACTTATATTACATTCATCAAATGATCAGGATCTTCCATCTAGAGGGACGTGTGGTGCGCGATTAGGCTATGTCTCCACTTCGCCCATCGCGACCTTGAAGTGTTTTTCTTTGCAACTAGGATCCCTGAGATGTGAAGTGCCGAAGGTGTCCTAGACCCAAGCCCACAGTATTGCTGAGAGGATCGAGACCGTTCATCAAAAGGACACGTGGCAGAAGATCTGAGCCATGGGTGGGTCCTTTCAAGATTTTCATAGTGAAATTGTCGATGTCATCTCAGTCTTTCAATCCAAAGGATGCGTGGCGCAAGATCTAGTCACGTCGTCATTTCGGCATTCGGGATTTCAAAGGGTAAGGGCTCCTCGTCATTTCACATCTCAAAACCCCAAACCCTGAAGTGATAAAAGCACACAGAGTTGGGCCCACAGTTTTGGCACCTGGTCACAAAAGAGAAGGCCTAGAGAAGGGGCACTAATGTTTATCGTGTGGCAAGGTAGGTCCCGAAGCGTCGAAAGCATCTCAGTCGTCCATTCTGCAGGGACACGTGGTGCGCGATTAGGCTTTTCTTTTTTTCTCCCATCGTGACTTTGGAGCACAAGAAGCAGCTCCTTCATAGTTGCGAGATGCGAAGCGCCAAAAGCATTTAGGACTTGGGCCCACAGTATCGCCGGAAGATCTCAGCCATCCATCCAGAGGGATGCGTGGCGCATGATTAGGCTGTCACCATTTTGCCTATCGTAACTTTGAAGCATGAGGAACAACCTCCTCTCAGTCACAAGACGTGAAGTGTTGAAAGCGCCTTTGAAGATAGGCACAGGGTCACAGCCCGTAGTCACTTGGGGGTGACAGAAAGAGTTGTACGAAGGGGGTCGAAGCGTCGGGTTCAGCTGCAGAAGGAATCACCGTGTTCTCCAGGTGCCAGTTCAACTTGATATCAATCCTGATACCTTCTCGGAGTGAATGAAGAAGAGAGAGGGTGGTTGAAACCTCGCCTCACTCATTAATTGCGAGGTATGGATGTCCCAGTAGGAAGTCTACCCGAGATGGTCCTTTGTACTGGTTTTCCCACAAAAGCCATGCCGATGTCCTAGACTCACCAAGGAAGTCTGCACATGCTAATTCAGCATTTAGGGGCTCAGCTACCCCTTATCATGAGCCATGCAGAGTTAAGATGGCGTATGACAGAGGAGTGCAGGCCAGATTTGATTGAAGAGATGCCCCATCCTAAAATTCTAGCACGCCTCTGTTGTGCGAATTTTTCTAAGTATATGTACTCAGTTTTTGTATTTTGTTTAGTATCGATGGTTGAGCAATGCTCCCAATTGTAAAATATTTAACGAAGCACTGGTTATTCTGGATATGCATTTACTCTTGAGACTTCTTTCCTTATGAATGTCAGTTTCTTTCATATATTTTTTTGCACTGTGTTAGAACAGCTCGAAATTGGAGGATCCAGTCGAGTTGTAGTTGTTATAGGATGATGTAGGTTGGATCACTGTAAAAATTGTGTTGTCTCTAATCGGTCTTGTGATTTTCTCAACGCTGAATGACTTGGAATTAGAGGATCCAGTCAAGTCACCCCTTCAGTTCCCCAAAACTCTGAACCAAGAGGATCTTGCATTTAGAGTTTTTCTTCTACAAACTACTAAAAGGCCTATGGCTCGAGGTAGTTTTTCTCACTCCTCTCACCAAGTCTTCCACCTGCTCATTTTAAAATCAAACCAATGATTGAAGTTAGATCAAGACCTCTTTTGTTCTTTACATACCAGACCTGGTCCCTGAGCTAGAGTGATTTCGTCCTGGGTCTCTAACCATTTGATCACGCATTAAAATTATCGTGACATAAAACTGATGCGCATTGGGCTCTGCTCCTGTCGCAATCCAGGAGTGACTTCTAACGCTAACATTTATGGCACCGTTGTCGGGGACGAAGTTGAAAATTTTCCCCGAGATTGAACGACAATGAGCCTCTGATTCTGAAGGTGCATCAAGCATCAAAGCCTTTGAATATTTCTACTGTGCACCTGACGACTCCGCTGGAGCGAACCCGTTGTTTTAGTTGTGGCTTCCAGAGGCAGACATACGCGGTCTCATCCATAGTTTCCTCTAGCTACACCTATAGCTGATCCGGAGGTGGTTTTCAGAAAAGGAAAGGCCTCTAAAGGGGAAACTTCTACCACCGAACCAGCTAATCTACCATCTCCTTCTGTAGAAACTCCATTTTCTTCTTCTCAGCTTCCTAGCAAGCCTATTTCTGAGGTTTCTCGTTTCCTGAATTTCGGGAGTGTTCTTGTTGAGTTTTCTCCTTCTGATCTAGCATTAGAAGGAGAAATCCTTGTCATTCCCCTCTCCCCTGAAGCTCTACCTTGGTGTGAACCTAGGACCATAGGAGACTTCCCCACTCCTAGCTTTACCACTCCTCCTCTTGTTATTGTTGTCACTTCTGCACAAAGAGAAGCATCTGCGGACTCAAGCCCGTTAGCCTTCTCCCTAAATCCCCCATTGTTTCCTGGAAGCTCCTTCCTAGTATCCCCTTTTCAAACCCTTTCTCCTCTGAGTTCCCCTCCACCTAATATTCCCATGGTAGGAGTTAATCCCCCCATGACCAGAATGGAGGCCAGTATAGCTGCTAGGTATGCTCCCCTTGTGTTACCACAACCTCTTAATGCCCTTCCAGTAGATGGATACCTTAAGCAACTACCCAAGTTCACAGGTGAAGGGGACATAGTTGCAGAAGAACACCTTGAAGCCTTTTATAGCTTCACAGATGATCACGTTATCATGCATGCAGATGTATGGATGAGAATTGTTGTCCATAGCCTTGAAGGCAAAGATAGGAAATGGTTTAGAGCCCTACCTCCTGGATCTATAGATGGGATTGAGGCTTTGGATAGCGCCTTTCTGAGACAATGGGGAGACAAAAAAGACTTCAAGTATTACATGACAGAGTTTGGGTCCTTGAAGAGAAAAGAAGGAGAGTCTGTCTCTAACTTCTCTAAGAGATTCAATAAGATGTATCATAAAATCCCCGCTAAGATTGAGCCCTCAGAAGCCTCTGTGAAGATCACTTATGCTAGCGCTTTTGATCCCGATTTTTTCCTTCTTCTGAGGGAAAGGAGAGCAGCCACTCTGGCTCACATATAGGACGTGGCCGTAGAAGAAGAGTCTAATATATTGGTTGTTGACCAGCTCAGAAGTAAGGCTGACAGAGACATACCCAGGAGGAGAATTGAAGCCTCCTCATCCTATTCTTCTCCCCTTCCTCCTCAAATGGATGAGGTAACTAAAGTGTTGAAATCTCTCTCAGCTAAGATGGAGAAGTGGGAGTTAGAGGGGAAGCCCACGTAGAGAAACCCCCAGAATATTGATAACAGAGGTTTCAGGAGGCCTGGTAACAATATGCCACAGACTTTTCCAAAGGAACAAAGGAGCAGAGACAGAGATGATCAGAGGATTCAGATCCCTCTCCAAAATAGCATGGTTTCTCATGAGGAAGGAGAGGAGGTAGAAGAACTTGACCCTAAATATTCACTGCATCGAGGACACTTCCATGTTTCCTTATTTGACTCAATATGCATATCAAGAATCCCTTATCAACACTCAAATCAACAAGTTGAGTAAAGGAGAAAAGGCCAGCGACACCCCTAACAGATACAATCTCAGGTCAAAAAAGAAAGAAGGAAATTTTGATAGCCAGCATCAGCCCCTCATAGCAGAAAGGCCTACTAAATCTATAGCAACCACTACTAAAGAAAAGAAAGTGCAAAATTCTTCGCTAGCAGCCAAGGAACCCACCTCCAAGGTAAGGGAAGCTCCTAAGTCTCTCTCATCCTTTAGTTTTGAGCATGAGATTCAGAAGATTAGAATTTCTGTACCCCTATCTGAGCTAGTTAAAAATGAAGATTTCAAAAGGTCCCTCACCTAGCTGCTACAATCTGACCCCCCCCCAGCCTTCCACGGACTCAATAAATCTCCAAGATGAAAATCTAGCAGTCGTCCTAGGTCCCATGGTAGAAGATAGAGATGATTCATCCCCTCCCTTCTACACCTCCCTGAACATACATGATAAAGTGTTGCATAATTGCCTCATGGATTCAGGAGCTTCCCACAACCTCATGCCCAAAATAGCCATGGAAGAGTTGGGACTGGAAGTGACAAAGACTTATCATGATTTGTACTATTTTGATTCAAGGAGGGTGCAATGTCTTGGAGTCATCAAATATTTGGTGGTCTCTTTATTTCAGCTGCCAATGAAGAGTGTGGTCATGCACATTGTGGTAGATGATGTTCCCCCCAAGTTTGGCATGTTGTTGTCTAGGTCTTGGATTAAAAATCTTGGAGGAACATTGCAAATGGATCTCACATATGCCACCATCCCAGTCTTTGGAGGGGAACACAGGAGGTTGTATAGAGAGGCCCAGGTAGCCTATATAATCAATAATGAAGCCAATCCTATCAACCATCCTATATTTTCCCTTGACACTGATTTAGGTTCCAGTATACTGCAGCTCACTAATGCTCCCAAGCCTCTTCTAAAACTTAGAAATCAGCCCACCACTTCTCATGAATTTTCTTCCCCTGTCACCTCCATCTGGAAAATGTTTTTGATGGAGCCTCTTCTAGGGAAGGCGCTGGTGCTGGAATATTTTTTGTGTCACCTGCTCAGGAAACCATATCTCTATCATACAAGCTAGAATTTGAAACAACCAACAATGTGGCAGAATATGAAGCTCTTATTCTAGGATTAAGAGATGCAAAGGAAATGAGAATTCGGGAGGTAGCAGTGTTCGAAGATGTAGAATTGGTAGTCCAGCAGATCAGAAACACTTATCAGGCTAAGCATCCTCGACTCAGGAGTTACAAAAATGAGGTATGGGACCCAATTGATAGTTTCTTCTCAGCATTTAACATTTCTTCTGTCCCGAGAGAGAAGAACACAGTGGCAGATTCCTTGGCTACATCAGCAAGCAATTTCAAAGTGCCCTTGCCACCCAAATGCAGATACGATGTGGAAGTAAAATACAGGCCCTCTATACCTAACAATGTCAAACATTGGAAGGTGTTCGAGGATGATCTTGAGATCAAAATATTCTTGGAGACTGTCGAAGAATTTTTAGAGATGCATATTGACCAAGACTCTGTCTCTGAAGAAAGGCTTGATGGGGGTAATTTTCTAAGTAAGATTGCATAGCATAGCATTGTGTAGTTGCCCAGCAATCACATTCCAAAGGGACCGGTTCCTTTGGAAAGGCTTTTTGATATAAATGATGTGGCATTAAAAGGGGACATCTCAAAAGATGACGTTGATACAACTCAGTGCAACATTGGCACTGAGAATGAACCCAAGTTTGTCAAATTGTCCAAAAGTCTGACAAAGGAGCAGAGGGTGATATACACTGAACTATTGGGGGAGTTTGCTGATGTTTTTGCCTGGACCTATGAAGATCTCAAAACATATGACACTTTTGTCATTGAGCATAAAATCCCGTTGAAAAAGGAGGCAAATCCATTTAGGCAAAAGCTAAGACAGATCAATCCTATGTTGTTGCCTATCATGGAGAGGGAAGTGAAGAAGCTACTACAGGCCTAGATCATCATGCCACTGAGATATTCAGAGTGGGTGGCCAACTTGGTCCTAGTAAGGAAGAAGAATGGAGAAATCAGACTCTGTGTAGATTTTAGAAACCTGAACAGGAGCTCACGAAAGGAAAATTACCCCTTACCAAAAATGGAACACATATTGCAGAGGGTAACAGGAGAATCCAGGATTTCCATGATCGATGGCTTCTCTGGCTACAATCAAATCTCTGTTCCTCCCGAGGATAGGGAAAGGACGGCATTTACCACTCCATGGGGCACATTCATGTATGCTAAAATGCCTTTTGGATTGATGAATGCAGGGGAAATGTTTCAACGTGCCATGGACATAGCTTTCGTTGGGGAAAGGGATAAGTTTGTGGTCATCTACCTAGATGACATAACAGTCTTTTCCAAATCTAATAGAGAACATTGTTGTCATCTCAAGAAGGTTTTTCTGAAATGTAGAAGTTTTGGCATTTCATTGAATCCCAAGAAATCTATGTTCGCCATGAAGGAAGGAAAGTTGTTGGGTCACATAGTATTAGCCGAAGGAATCAAGATCGATCCTAGAAGAGTTGAGTCAATACATGCCTTATCAATCCCAAGATCCAGGAATGAGGTCCAGTGTTTCCTTGGTAAGATTAATTTTCTAAGGAGGTTTATTTCTAACTTTACTGAGGTGGTAAAGCTTATAACGATCATGTTGAGAAAGGGAAATGAAGTAAGGTGGACTGTTGAATCTCGAAATTCCTTTAAGAATATAACAAAGGCCTTGACTGAAGTTCCTCTACTTATCACTCCTGATTACTAAAAGGATTTCCTTATTTTCTCCTTTGCCTCACCTGACATAGTGGCTGTTGTTTTATTACAAACAAATGAGGTTGGGCTAGAGCAGCCGATTGCCTATTTTAGCAGAGCTCTGAGGGATGTCAAAGTCAAGTACGACATTATGGAGAAGCAGGCATATTCCCTGGTAAAGGCTCTCAAAGCCTTTAGAACCTATGTCTTGCAGTCAAAAATCATTGCCTATGTCCCCTCAGTCATTGTTAAAGACATTCTTATTCAGCCTGACATAGATGGGAGGAGGACTAAGTGGATAGCCAAGATCCTTGAGCTTGACATAGAAATAAGGCCTACCAAATTAATCAAAGGTCAAGCTTTAGCTAAGTTGTTGGATGAAGCAAATTTCAAAGATTTGGGGGTAGGTGTCATCAATGAATTCTCAGAAAATCAGCAGGATCAGTGGTCTGATATAGACCCTCAAGAAGGACCCCCATTGGCTCGATGTCCCTGGTATAAGGATGTCGTATATTTTCTGCATGAGTTGCGGCCTCCAGATGGCCTGCAAAGAAACAAGGCCAGAGCTCTAAAGCTCAAAGCAATCAGATATTGCCTTGTCGATCAAATTTTGTATTGGAAAGATCCCCTGGGGGTGCTTTTGAAATGTATGAATCCATAAGAGGCTGATAGGATCATGGTTGAATTTCACGATATCCAATGTGGAGGGAATCATTTCTGGAAATCCAGAGCCTACAAAATCCTCAGGGTTGGATACTACTGGCCCACCGTATTCACTGACGTCTACAAAAAGGTCAGAGCCTGTATCAAATGTCAATGATTTGCAGGAAAACAACATCTCAATTCTTTGCCTTTAAAGCCTGTGGTTGTTTCGGGGCCTTTCCAGCAATGGGGCCTAGATTTTATTGGATAAATCCACCCTGCTTCTAGTGGGAAACACATATGTATCCTAACTGCCATGGATTTCTTTACTAAATGGATAGAAGCTATTCCCACCAGGAGTGCTTCCCATAAGGTAATCATTGGATTCCTGGAAGACCTCATCACAAGATTCGGCTGCCCAAGCAAGATCGTCACTGATAACACAACCTCTTTCAAGGATGAGGTTTTAGCCAAGTTCTGTGAGCAATTCATGATCAAATTGATTCACTCCACCCCATACTATCCCCAGGGAAATGATTTAGTAGAGTCCTCCAACAAAATCCTGATAAGGATCATCAAAATACTATTGGAGGACAACAAAAAGGCTTGGGATTCAAAGTTGAAATTCGCTCTATGGGCCGATCGAGTGACCACAAAGAGATCTATAGGCATCTCCTCTTTCCAATTAGTTTATGGAGCAGAAGTTGTTTTCCCTTCTCAGCTAGCCATTCCTGTAGCGAAGTTCTTCTAGGATTATCAAGAAGAGCCTAATGACATGATCAGAAGAGTTCATCAACTGGTGGAAGTCCAACAGGCCAGAGAGCAGGTAATGGAAAGAATTCAGGACCATCAGCAGAAGGTCAAACTGGATTTTGACAGGAAGGTCAAGAAGAAGGAGTTTGAGATCGGGGATTTGGTGCTTAAGTGGGATGCACCCATACAGGATAAAGGCAAACACAACAAGTTTGACGCCCTATGGATTGGGCCCTTCAAAATCTATGAGGTTTTCGCAAACAACACGTACAGGTTGCAGGATTTGGAGGGTGAAGAGGTTTTCAACAGCCCAGTAAATGGGCATTTTCTGAAGAAATGTTTTGTTTGAGCCTTAGACGGCTCCTTTGTTTGTAAAT
>JZKD02S1035663.1:0-13370 GCA_000966675.3 Picea glauca | reverse complement strand
AAGGATGAGCTTATATCAACAAGCATATGTGATCCTCTTCAATCTTGCGTAAAAATAAAGAGGTACTTTCCAGAAATGGTGGGGGAAAATTTGGGAAAGGGATATGTTTCATCTTCATATTGATTGGCAGTAAGAGTCGCTCTTGAACATGACACCCCCTACTTCATCACTTGAAGCCGGTTTGGGAAATCCATTTGTCTCTCTTTTGATTGATTACAAGGTCATTCCATGTGTCTTCTTTGAGTCAATGCTGCCAAATCATTGGTCGTGTCATTCATATGTTCAAGAGAAGTTTATCCGAAACCTATATTGATTCGGCCATTTGCAGTTGTCCATTATCTTTGTGTCGGCCTTCCCTGTGTCCAAAGTCCAATTGCCACATGCTCTGTTTTACTTTCAAACTCAGTTACTTATTTCGTGTCATTGATGGGGGATACATCAAGGCCCTCCTATGACGAGTCTTATTCCGTCGACTTCATCTCATTATCCGGGATCAAGGCTTAGAAATTATTTAGTACCTTGGAGCTTGCATGCCTCAATGGCAAGTTTCCTCGCTTTCAACAGTAGGTTTACATCATTGACCCCTGATTGAAAGATTCCGTCGATTGTTCGACATCAACTCATTTATTCACAGTCGATGGATTGTACTATAGTACCTTGGGAGTCATTGACATCAATGGTGATTTCCCTCGCACTTGTTAACGGTTACATCAATGGCCAGTAATCAAGTGGTTTCTGCCATGTTCGACTTCAACACATGTAATCACATGGTTAGATTCGTACTTTGGGAGACAAGATTGAAGACCCTAGATTTTATCTTTGAAGTCCAGGTTGCGATGGAGTATGTATCATTTGCGACACATAGATCCACTGTGTATGTTTCGTGGCTATGTCGTCTTGATTTGAAAATTCTTACATAGATCCACAGTGTATTCAAGTGGCTATGTTATATTTCGACGGCATGGATCCACAGTGTATGATTGGTGGCCATGACCTTTGTTTATGATGTTATCAGTCTATGATCTGAGTATGGGAATGCCTACCTCAGAATTTGATATATATATTACTCTGCAGAGGCTTGATTGTTTGCAAGTTTCTGATTAGATGTGCTCCTAGTTCTCGACACACACATGCAGCTTACAAAGTCTATCGACCATCACTAGTTCCAATCTCAGACTTTGGGGGGCATTCTGTTATCCACAATTTTGGTTTTCATACTGATGTAATGATGATGGAGAACTCAAGCTCTTCACTAGAACACTTTCCTGAGAAAAGTTACCTTTGTCCTTTTCCAGAAATCATACTTTTTAGGGAGGTTCGCAGGCTACCTATATACTTGCCTGCGAGAATGCATGATTCTCGCAGGCTGCATTAAGCTAGGGTGCGTGAAGTTCACACTGTACCTAACTATCAGGGTGCGAACATCTTCTAAAGAGAGGAAAAGGATAAATTATCGAACCTTCTAGAAGGGAATCTTCTAGAAGGATGAGTTGGCGTTCGAATGGTCATCTAAGTACTGGCTTTCTTGATATCTTGGAATCTTTCCTATCCAAGTAACTAAACCATTCTTTCTTATAAATTGATGGGATTCTCATGGAAATGGTTAGCAAGCAAATTAGCAAGAGATTTATTGGAGAATTAGTGCAAGATTGTATGAAGGACTGATGCTACAACAACTAGGAATACCAGCAAGGTTATCAAAAGTGGTTGATCTTCTTCATGCATGAGAAAGTGTGTGTGTCAGAGCTAGGAGCCATCGAAAGGAGATCTACAACATCAAGGCTCAGGTTGTAAGTCTTTCTTTCTATCAATTTAATACAGTAATATGTCCCTTTCCCATAATGATGATGTCACTTTATTACATAACTCCTTGATCATATGTATAGATTAGCTATTGAATGTATTGAATTGTCTTCACTTCGATTGGTTTGTACTGTTGTTATCTTGACAGTACAAGAGCGTTGGAGCGAAGCTGGACAACAGAGACCTAAGGAAGCAATCACAAGGTATGTTCATGATTCTTCCCTCTTAGTCCATTCATTAGTCTAAATCTAGGGAAAGAGTATTATTCTGTCCTTCTTTGTTCTAGATCTAGGTGGATCTAGGGAGATCGGTTTGTGTCCGCACTTACGGATTAATCCTGAAACACCTCTTCCTCTGAATCCACTGCTAGGGTTGAAGTTTCCTCTTCCTGGGGAATTATACTGCGCAATGTTTCCTTCTTGTTGTACTTCACCTTGAATTTTGTATATATCCCTTGACCTTTCATGCATGAGGTTGTAAGCCCTACAATCCATATCATTATGTCCTACCATCTTACAAAACGTGCAATACAGATTTGTGGGTGTCTGAACATATTTTTTCATGTAATAGAATTCACCAGGATGATGTCTATTTCTACATAACTCACACCACGGTAAGGTAACTTGATTTAAAGGACTTGGAGCTCCAGCTGCCAAATACTCGTGAAATAGGGGACATTTCTCCTTGTCATGGCCTTCTAATTTGCATCTAATGCACTAGATATATTCTCTTTTATCTTTTCCTTTATGTTTCTTCATATCTTCGACCTGCAGAGATAAGCTAGTTAGCTTACTCAAGATTGACTCATACCTGAGATGGATTCTACCATATGAGTTGATTAAGGTTTCATGGCGATCTCCAATGCCTCAGCTTGTGAAGAAATATTCTGTTGCATCAGAGGGACTCTGATGTGTGGTAAGAGGGTAGAAACGAACCATTCCTTGTTCTCCTCATCTTGGATATGAAAACTCAAATGGGTTGTTAAGGTCTTAAACCTCTGATCAAACTCCCAAATAGGTTCAGCTACTTTTTTCTTGATTTATTTCAGTTCTGTAATGCATTGTGACTCCGACTTGGGTTTCTTGAATTTTGCAATCAACGCATTCTTGATCTCATTTAGCGGTTTTGGATAAACAACTCATTGGACAAACTTCATGTACTAGCTCAGCGCGCGGTCTCTCATGGTAGTACTAAACTGAGGTCATTTAACAGCTTCGTCGGTGAGATTCTTAATACTCCACACATCTTCCCATAGAAACCATTGATTATTAGGATCTTTAGATCCATCTCCTCTAAAGGTGGGTAACCTCATCTCATATGCCATAGATCTTCCTAGGTTTCCTGATTGAGTATGTGTTGGGATGCTAGTGATAGTGCTCTGAGCACTTTGGTGACTCTAATAACTCTGATTGCTTAATGATGCTAAGACAATAGGAGGAATAATAGTACTTACTTCAACGATCTGCGTAGTTCCTGAAGTCTCTGATTCTTCTCGGTGAGGTTCTTCAGTTTTTTCTTCTCTTGGTCCAATGGACCCTTAATGTTCCTCGTTCAGTATCTCTTCCTCTTCTCCACTATAAAACCCTTCTTCCTATAGAATAGGTTCGTTATCTTGCTCAAACAAGTTCACCAAAGGAACTTCTCTAAATATTCTCCCACTGCGTGTATGTCCCACCTCTGCGTCGCTGTCGATGTCTGAATTCTTCAACATTAGATTTTCAATCTGACCCACTACTGTATCTTCAAGATGTTCTTCTCATGCAATAACATCTTGATCTTCAACTTCATAAAATGTAAAAAATTTCCTCTAGGTCCCTTGAAGAAGTATCTCTCTGCTTGACTATATGATTCTACTCTATCAACAACAAACTCAGTGATATACCCTCCAATAGTGCTATCGAACCAGTGGTCTACTGCTCTTGACATGACATTATCAACTCTCTTGAACTTCTTGATCAACGCTGACATCCAAACCACAGGTGGTCTAGGTATGATCTCAAACTGGGTATCTGCTAACCTGGCTAACCACTCATATAGCTCCTGATGAATTACTCCAAAGAAAAACTCGTGTATATCAGTGAAGATATACCTTCCCAAACAATCCTCGGTGCTAAGCTTAGGGTTCTTTGTTCTGGGCTTCTGCGAAGTCCTTTTCTTGTTCTTCTATCCACTTTTGAATCTCTGTCTTTGATGGAAACCACCTTGACATTCCCTCAGGAAGATCACGGTCCCGATAACATAACCATTTTTTGGCACAGGGGCAGACCCAGGGTTCAGCTCTAAGAGCGCACCAACAAGCCCTAACTACTGGCCCTTTTGGCAGCACCTGCGAGGTAGATGTAGTATCACCCAAAGTAGCTATAGGGGGTTGTAAGACACATGTGTATACAACCAGAGGAAATACAAAGTGGATCCAATACAAGAAAAACACAACATATAGATACCAGTTACCAGCTTAAATCTACTTCACATATTTATCTGTCAGATCTAACACAATAATGTAACAACAATACATGGAAGAAAAAAAGAGAAGAAAAACAATCACACACAACAACAAGATTTATGTGGTTCACCCTCTCCCTAGGGCTACGTCCACAGAACTGTGCTTGATAATATATTAGGTGAAATCATACAGTTCTATCTGCACTCTTAGCTAGCATATATTCTCCCTTTCTTTGTTCTCTCTGTCTCCCTTCCCTAGGATCCCAACTACAGGTTTGACCTTCGCACCCAGTTGAATATATTACAATACATAATTCTCTCTCAGCACAATACCTCTCCCTCTCTCAGTAATCACTCATAACATCAATGATTCCCAACTCAGAACAAACAACAACGATCTCATCCCAGGTCCTTTGGACCTTTATTTATACATTACAATAGCTCACTGACAACCTTAGGCTAAAACCTAAGTGCCAAAATCCTAGATACCAAAACCCTAGGTGTCTAAAACCCTTGGTCAATTTGACCCACATTTTCAGGGCTTCGCCAGCCTATCTTTCCTTCTTTCTCACGCGGTTCTCTCGAAGCATCCATTGGTGGATTTTTCCTCTTACTGAGTTATCCATGATCTATCTTCCTTGGTGATCTGTCATCCTCGATCTCCTCATCCAACGACTTTATTTCTCTTACTTCGCTCCGTATTTTCTTCTCTTCTACTCACTTTGACCCAGTATCAGTCACTGTGTCTTCCCCGCAGTTCACATTCCATATTTTATGCCTTAACATTATCTTACTTCCATAACGAAGGGCCAACAAATCCTGCAGGGGTTTCTTCTAATTATTTCCTAAGACTCTACCAACCCTCAAGAGTTTTGAAGTTCACTCTTAACCTGTCTAAGGAATTTATTTTGAATATTGGATGATGATTTACATATACTGCAAGATTTCCAATTAAAAACAGAAGGTTACCACATGGTCTTGATTCCCTAACCCTTACCAAGACCTGCCAAGTACCAAGGTATTCCTGTCATCTCAAAATATTAATATTGTGTCCATATCTTACAAAATTTCCTCTCAATACTGCAAGATTCTTGTGGACATACATTTTACATACACCACTTACTCATGTTCAAAAGTTATTAGATTAATAGTAAATCAAACAAGAATATTCCAATTTACTCTAGAGTTCAATATTTCCATACATATCTTTCATATTCATCAGTCAATCATATCATTATATTTACAACACTAAACATATATTAAAAAAGTAAAATAAACACTTATCTATTCAGAAGTTGTAACAACTAGCCAACTAACTGAGAGAGGATATCTTTCCTCCCAACCTTAGGCCATACTGCAGAGTTCCTTCCTACAATATGCCCACCCCATGCCAAGCCATGATACCGTAAGGAGAATGATTCAACTAGTTTTTCATTATCAAGATGATTCACGGATGTTACTCTCCTTCCCCCACTGACAATAGAAGAAGTCCCCCCCTTCCCACCAATCTTAGGGCCTCTACAGGTTTATCAAGTAGTTTATCAACTGGATTCCTTCTACACAAGGGATTCCCTTCTCTGCTAAACAAAATCTTGGGAACCTCCCCTTAGAAGTGCAATTTTCTATCTAGTAAGTACCAAGTTGTGTCCCTCTATTTCTCGAGTTTAGATCTAGGTCTTCTCTATTTCAAGATGATCATCAATAACTTGGATGAGATTTCCTATTTTCTTAAAGGAAATCTCTCCAATTTATTCTCTTCTACAGTTCTATGTTGAGAACGCCTCTATTCTTTGTGTGCTCTATGCTTTGCACACCATTCTTGGCGATCATGTCACTCTCTCCTTCTTTCTCTGTATTTTGTTGCTTTTTTGTGCAAGTATGCACACTCTCCCTTTCCTGTCTATGTGTCTTCTTCCTTTTTTGGTCATCCCATGGTGGTTTTTCACTTCTTTCCTTTTCTTCCTCCACCCCTCAGGATTCATGTGTCTTTTCTACAGATGTGACCCACAGTCTGGTCCAAATTACTGAGGGGGAAAATTCATGCATTTACTCTTCATCAAGTAACTCCATTGACACTTTTCTTTCTTCAAGAAATCATAATTATCAAGAATTATTAACTACCTCAACCACCATTCTTACTTCCATTACTAGTCACGTGGATCCATACAGACCTAGTACATTGGTAGGTGTGTGCTTATGCCTTGTAAGCATAATCTGGCTTGATAATAAATATTTCTATTGTCTTCACAAAAACATCTCAGATCCACCTTTCCAACTTCATCAATTCCCACTTGTGTATCATCAATTGTACTTTGAAGGATTTTCCCTCTCTGTCAGTTGTCTATTGTCTTTCATTAATAAAAACATGATTACAAAATTCATAAACACGATCATGTGAATTATTAAGCATAATTATAGTTATGGGGGAAAACATGGTGTTACATTCCCCTCCCCCTTAAATAAACACCATACTCGGTGTTTTAAAACACCATGTATATACAATTATATAGAAAACCAAAATGGGTATTCCAATATCATGGCATCATCCAGTTCCCATGTAGCCTCATCTGGTCCAAAGTGCTTCCATTGCACCTTGACATGCATGATGGCTCGATTCTGGAGCATTGTTTCTCTCCTGTCTAGTATGAATTGAGGTTCAAGCTAGAATTCTCCCTCTAGTTCCACCTGTATCACAATCCAATCAATTACATGATTAGAGTCATGAACATATTTCTTTAACAAATACACATGGAACACATTATGAGTTGTAACAATAGGTGGTAATGCAAATCGGTACACTACTAGTCCCACTATCTCTAGAACTTCAAATGTTCCATAATATTGGGGTGCCAACTTAGCACACATTCCCATTCTCAAGGAACTTCTCTTTGGTTTCACTCAAAGATACACATGATCTCCCACTTTGAACTCTCTATTAGTTCTCTTGTTGTCTTCATAACTCTTTTGTCTATCTTGAGATACCTTCAGATTTTTCCTTATCTTAACAATTGCATGTTCCATTTAATTTAGAAACTTCATTCTAAGGGTATTCTTGTGTAGTGGATTGTCCAAAATGACTAGAAATATTCACTTTCTTCCATACAAAACCTCAAATGGGCTCATTTTCAATGATTCTTGGTAACCATTGTTGTAGGCAAATTTTCCAAAGGTAGATAGTCTTCCCACAGTTTGGGCTGATGCATAACATGCATCCTCAACATGTACTATAGCACTTTGTTCACTCTTTTTATCTGACCATCTGTTTGAGGATGGTAGTTCATGCTAAACACCAATTACATTCCCAAACCTGCAAACAAAATTTTCCAGAAATTTGAAGTGAACTGGCATCTCTATCTGAGATTATGGTCTTAGGCAGACCATACAATCTGAAAATTCCCTTCATAAATTTTTTAGCAACATATATGGCTTTGAAAGTATATTTAATGGGAATGAAGTGAGCTTCCTTTCTCAACTTGTCTACTACAACCATGATTATATCATGTTGTTTGATCTTTTTTGGTAAATAAGTAATAAAGTCTATGGAAATTATTTCCCATTTCCATTCCGGAATAGGCAAAGGATACAATAGTCTAGCATGATGTTTGTTCTCCACTTTCACCTGTTGACACTCCAAACACTTAGTGATGTACTAAGAAATTTCCTGCTTCATTCCATGCCAATAGTACATTTGTCTTACTGTTAGCACCATTTTCTGGTAACCATGATGACCTACATATGGTCTCCTTTGGAATTTCTCCATAACCATATGCCTCAAATCTGTTGAAATAGGAATATATAGCCTGTTTTTATACAACAACAATATATCATCGCCAAGATGATATTCTTTATACTTCCTTTCACTAGGTTTTTGTTGTAACCCTTTTCTTACTTGACTGAAGAATTCGTCTTCCTGCAAGAGGGTTTTAATCCTCTGCTTGACATCAAATTCTCCTGCACTTGTTGCTACTAAGTGTACTACTTGTACACTATGACTGGGGGCATATGCCACTCTATTCTCCTTTCCTTTTATTTGTTTGATCTCAAAATAGAATTCATTGATCAGTGCCATCCATCTAGTCTGTCTGACATTCAAAATCGAATGCTCAAATCAATACTTTAGACCACGGTGGTCTATCATTAGGAAAAACCTTCACTCAAGTAAGTAATGTCTCCACATATTCAATGCATGTGCAATTGTTGCAAGTTGCATATCATTGGTAAAATAATTCTTCTCATGCTCATTGAATTTTTGTGATTCATAGAAAATTAGTTGTCCTTATTGAATAATAACTCCACCAAGTCCTTCTTTGCAAGAATCAATTATAAACCATTAAATCTCTCTCAAGGTCTACAATATTCAAAATATGGGCATTAGTTAATAGATGCTTCAACTGCTGAAAGTTGGCTTCACAATCTGGTGACCACACAAATTCCATCTCCTTCATTTGTATTGAAGTAATGGGGATAACAATATTGTAAAATACCTTTATGTACATCTTGTATTACCCAACCAATCACATAAAATATCTTACTTCAATTACATTCCTAGGGGTAGGCCAATCTTTGATTTCCTAGATATTTTTGGGATCTACTGCCACTCCTTCTGTTGAGATTATGTGGTCTAAATATTGGATTTCCTTTTGAAAGAAGTCACACTTTATAAACTTAGCATACATTTGGTTCTCTCTCAACACCTTTAGAATTATTCTAATATGATATTCATGCTCTTCTCTAGTCTTGGAATACACCAAAATTTCATCCACAAACACTAGGACAAACGTGTCTATGTACTTGCTAAGAACATTATTCATTAAATAGATGAATGTGGTCGGTGCATTTGTAAAACCAAATGGAACCACTACAAACTCAAAGTGTCCATACCTTGTTCTAAAGGTCATCTTGTGGATGTCCTCATCCTTAATTTTGACTTGATGATATCTAGACCTCAAATCAATCTTTGAGAAGATTGCATCTCCTATGAGTTGGTTAAATAGATCATGTTCCCTACAAAAAAGATACTTGTTCTTGATTCTCATCTTATTCAATGGCCTATAGTCAATACACAATATCAAGATACCATCCTTCTTCTTCACAAACAGGGCTAGTGCTCCCCATGGGGACACACTCGACTCGATGTCACCTTTATCAAACATTTCCTTCAGTTGTACCTTCAACTACACCAACTCTTGTCTGCTCATCCTGTAAGGAACTTTGGATTTTGGTGCTACTCTAGGCACTAGATCTATGGAAAAATCAAGATCTCTCCTTAGAGGGAATCCAAGAACCTCCTCTGGAAACACATCCTTAAACTCCCACAATATAGGGTGATATTCTTCCTTTATCTCCTTGATTTCTACTAAGTTAAGAACTTGTATAAGATACAAGGGACACCCTTTTTGACTAAACTTCTTAAGTTTCAATGTTGATATTTGTCTCACTGAAACTGGCTTTTGAATGCCTTGCACAACTCTTATATTTCCTTATTCATCTTCACATTCCAAAATATTTTCATAAAAATTAATTTTTTCCTTATGGGAAGATAGAAATTCCATACCCAAAAACACATCATATGAGCCTAGGGGAATAATATTCAAGGTTGCTTGAGTTTGCAGTCCATTCATTTCAATTGAAAAAGCTTCTATGACCTCAGCCATTTTCCTCTTAGTTCCAGTGGCCAACTGAACCAACCAATCTCTTAAATGTCTCTTTCTTTGTAATAAACATGCCTCAATAGCTCAAGGTGAGACATAACTAAGGTTATATCCAGGGTCAATTAAAATAGAAATAGGTTGATTGGAAACAATATCTTCCAACTACACCACAAAATCTTGGTGGTCTTCTTGTTGATTTTCCACAGCTGCATATATCTTTGGTACACTTTTGGCCACATCATTGACCATATTTGCTTCTTGTACATGATACACCTTCTTGCTATCATGTTTTCTGTGAGGAAAATCCCTCAATAGGTGTGGTTCTACACAACCCCAACATTGTAGAGGTCCATTTTTTGGTTACTCTACTTTTTCTCTTTCCTACTCTATTGGCTTATTTCCACTCTGAGATGGAAAATTATGTTGATGCAAACTTCTTCTTGGCTAACCAAATTGTGCACCTTTCTTTGGATTCTTGTATGAAAAGGACTTGAATCCCTTTTTATGGAATCCGATCTTGTATTTTCTCTTCCAATCCTTAGGCAGATCTTTCTTAAGTTTAGACTGGTCACAAAAACACTTGGCCTTCCTTATAGTGTCCTCCAATGTCTTCGGCTTATCAAACTCAATCCTGTCTTGGCAGGACTGTGGAAATCCATTAAGAAAACCTTGCACTCTTTCTTTCTCATCCTTGAGGTAAGGGGCATACCTCAACAACTCCATAAAACTCTTGGCATATGCATCAATAGTAAGTTGTCCCAACTTATGCTCATGTAATTCCTTAACTTTTTCATCATAATACTTTTCTGATACATATGCCTTTCGAAAGCACTTTTCAAACTGCTTCCAAGTTAGTTTTCTTTCCTTCAAGCCATTGATTTACTTGAGGTATTCCCTCCAAATGGAAGCTCCTCCATTCAAGTTAAAAATGGAAATCTTTGCCTTGGTATTCTTGAAGTAATTATGCACCTGAAAGTACTTCTTCAAACCAAATAGCCATGCCTTGAATTATTCTCCTTTCTTAATTTCTCCATCGAAGGTAGGTGGTTTATCCTTCTTGAATTATTTAGTCAGAGAACTCTAATAATGTCTCTTATTTTTATTCTTAGGGGAACTTGACCCTATGCCACTATTGGATAACTCTATCGAAGTAGTCTTCCTTCTAGATGACTCTGTGGAAATGCTTCCACTAGATCTGCCCTTCTTGTCATCCTGATGCCTCTTCTGGGAATAACTTCTTCCCACATTACTATGGCTTGGCCCATGCCTTTGGGAATCCACTGGGGTCTTCAATTTTTTTCAATATAGTAACTCAACATTACTAGTGCCTTCCTGCAAATGTTTTTTGAATTTTTGATAAGATCTGCAGTAAAACTACATTCAAGTTTTCTTGTTCGACCTGATCTCTCATGAACCTCTCATTATCTGCTTTCAGACTTCTAAAAATGACCATCAAATATGGATGGGTTTCTCTATCCCTTCAGCCATGAGATTCCTCATCTATGATATGTGAGGTGTGTTCGATGTTGCACTGCACCATCTACCTCTTATTTCCTTTAAATATATCGTACCTGTTGAAACAATAGTCATGATTAGTAATTATATCAACATTTTAAAACATGCATACCAAGAAACATTAAAATCTTTCAAAAACAATTTTAAGTAGCCTCGGTGGCCCATTCAAGACTAGAGTTTGAACCTCACTATGATACCACTATGTAACACACCTGACCTCCTTAAACTCACTTAGGTTGGTGAGGCATTCATTTTTCTTCCTTTTTCCACTAAATTCATACTTGGGTTTCTCTAAGAATCCCCATGTCTTATTCCCAATTACAACAAATTCCCTTCTCGGATTTTGTCAAGGCCTATAGTGTTATATATGTCCTTAATAAAATGGCTAGAAACACCCCTCGGCATTTGGTTGACAATCTAAGGCACCTCAGACTCTCTCTTATTGGAGTCAACTATGTACCAATTCAAAATCGACTCCGATAGGCCTTCTTCGAAAATTCTTGTTCATAAATCCAATGGTCCTTAGGGAAAAATATTGATGGTTGCAATTTCCTTGAGGCCTAAAATTACTCGGTGGTTATTCCCCGCTTTGTTTGGTATTTTTAAGTGGATAAGTGTGACCCCCAACAGATCTATGGTTGTTGTTTCCTATCAGCCACATTGCCATTAATGACTCATATTTACCCTTGGATCCTTTACCATCAAAATATCTACACTTTGACATTCATGACCACTCCAAAAAAAATTTCTTTGACAGATTTGACAGTCCTCAATCACACCATGTAGTGATCTAGGTTCACTCAGATGTCACGATCACTTAGAGATAACGGTCATATGGCCAACTTTCTAGGTTCGGGCTATACTAGATCCAACGATTGAGATCTAGTAGGATACTCCCCAAGAGATCTACAGTCCTTGGACTCCTTCATCATTGCACTCCTACCCTATCCTCTTTGCAACACCTCTGATAGACCTTACTTTGACATACTAACAACTAGATCCAATGACCCAAATTTCAACATAATCATGCTCTGATATATCGATAGTTCATGTTAACTCGAAGTTTCTCCTTATCGAGGTCTTAATACAATCCCTCACTTGGTATCTCTAATGGTAGTGCCATCCTACAATGGTCTAGATATGTTTTCTTCGCCGAACCAATGGCTACAAACAATCTCGACTTAAAACATTGATCTTTCTCAAGGAGACGGTTCTAGAATCTAGACTTCAACATTCAAGGTTTTCTTCTAAATCTTTTCTAAGACTCTACCAGCCCTCAAGAGTTATGGAGTTCACTCTTAACCTAGATAAGGAATTTATTTTGAATATTGGATGAGGATTTACACATACTTTAAGATTTCCAATTAAAAACAAAAGGTTCCCACAAGTTTTTGATTCCTTAACCCTTACTGGGACCTTCTAGGTATCAAGACATTCCTATCATCTCACAAGATGAATATTTTGTCCATATCTTGCAAAATTTCCTCTCAAGGTTGTTATATTATCATGGACATAAATTATACATACACTACTTCCTCATGTTCAAAAGTTATTAGATAAATAGTAAATAAAACAAGAATATTATTCTTTACTCTAGAGTTCAATATTTCCATACATATCTTCACATTCATGAGTCAATCATATCATTATATTTACAACACTAAACATATATTAAACAATTCAAATAAATACTTATCTCATCAGAAGTTGTAACAACCATCCAACCAATTAAGAGAGGACAACTTTCCTCCCAACCTTAGGCCATACTGTAGAGTGCCTTCCTATAGTACGCCACCTTGTGCCAAGACATGATACCGTAAGGGGAATGATTTAGTTGGTTTTTAAATCTCAAGATGATTTGGGAAGGTTACTCTCCTTTCCCCACTAACAACAACATAATTTCCCCCCTTCCCACTGATCTCAAGGTCTCTACAGGTTTATCAAGTAGTTTATTAACTG
>JZKD02S1035652.1:0-13370 GCA_000966675.3 Picea glauca | reverse complement strand
GATCGGGTCATTGATGTATTTGGTCAATACCATGCCAGATATTTGTTTTGTTGTCAACACTCTCAGTCAGTTCATGGTGGAGTCGAGGAGAGTGCACTGGGTGGCAGCAAAACATATGCTTAGGTATCTTTGTGGTACGGTAGATTATGGTCTGGACTATCATAGAGGAGATGGAGTTCGTCTGGTTGGCTATACAGACTCAGATTGGGCAGGATGTGTCAGTGAAAGGAAAATCACTTCAGGGTGTTGCTTTGGATTGGGATCAGCAGTTGTGTCTTGGTTCAGTCGGAAGAAGAAGTCAGTGGCTTTGAGTTTAGCAGAGGATGAGTATATGGCAGCTAGTCAGGCTAGTTGTGAGGCCCTTTGGCTTCGCAAGATGTTGATTGGATTGTTCGGTGTGCAGTTGAGGCCTACTGTGATTTTCTGTGATAATCAGAGTTGCATTAAACTCTTGGAGAATCCAGTGAGATGCAAATTAAGAGATAACTTTATGATTAAAGTGAGGGTGAGTGAAGAGACACCAAATCTCAGCCACCCATCTAATCTAGTCTCAGGCTTTAGATTAGAAAACTCCTCACCTTCCCTCATGAGGTTGATTAAGGCAAGTGGGCACACCCATTCTTGGGTAAGTAGTTGGAGAAATATTGGTGAGATGCCAAGAGCAAGAGAAGAAGAAGCAACAACAGTCTTGTTGAGAGAGCAAGAGATTCTTGGTGAGATTCCAAGAGGTTCTTGGTGAGATGCCAAGAACAAGAAAGTTGCAACATTCTTGTTGAGAGAACAAGAGAGAGAAAAGAGAGAGGTCGAGCTGAGAAAAGAGACAGCATTTGCTGAAGGAGAGAACGCATCCCAAAGCAAAGAGAAGTATGGATTTCAGACAGCAAGGAAGAACAGGCCATACCGTACGGATTTGTGGAGGTCATACAACATGTAATGTGCACAGAAATTGAGGAGGACAATAGCTGCAATTTCTGAGAGTATTAGCATGCATTCCAAGGCTACCATACAACATTTGTTGGCACATAAATCGAGGTAACTACTGTAATATATTTATGAGTGTATTTCCGTATAGTCTGTATAGTCTTAGCAGAGTTTTGGCACAAATTTCGTGACAGTCCGTACAACATTTATTGTCGTACAGTTGTATGAATTTCTGGTTCATAAATTGAGGAGAAAATCTACAGGAATGTCCAGATAAGTTTGTGTAAATATCTAAAGATGAATATGCTGTAAAAGAATTTCTCAGAAGCTCATAAATAATACAAAGCCCTCTCTCACTGGTTTTCCCCTTGTGGGTTTTTCCAGGTTCGATTTTAGACCGAAAATATTTGTGTCTATATTTTCTGAGTTTTGCATATTGCTGATATTTTATTTCTGCATTGAAAACGATGTCCAGAATCCTCATGTTTCAGTTCTGAAATTTATTTTCTGTTAAGTTTTTTTTATATGTTGAAACAAAGTGCCGAGTCATATGCTGAAACATTGTTGTGAGTATATGCTGAAACACAGTGCTAAGTCATATGCTGAAACACCACTGTGAGCAGATGCTGAAACATAGTGTTGTAATAGATGTTGAAACACAGTGTTGTAGCAGATGTTGAAACACAGTGCTGAGTCATATGCTGAAACACAGTGCTGAGTCATATGCTGAAACACACTGCTGAGTCATATGCTGAAACACCACTGTGAGTATATGCTGAAACACCAAGCTGAGTATATGCTGAAACACCAGGCTGAGTATATGCTGAAACACCAGGCTAGAGTATATGTTGAAACACAGGGTTGTAGTATATGCTGAAACACCAGGCTGTAACATATGCTAAAACAATGCTGAAACTGAGTTTGGCATTTAAATTTGACTGAAAAATCAGTGAGACTGAAACTGAGTTGGGATTTTGAAAAATTAACAGGTTGTGGGAGGAGTGTGGATCGTCAATGGCTGGACTCATTCAAGAGTTCACCAATTCGGGGTTCAGAAGAATTAAAGGGTTGTGTCAGTAAATATTCGAAAGCCCAAAGTTCCAGAGTGTCAACGCAACGAAGACTTTAATAAGCACCTTTCAGCTAAGCGCTTGGTCTTAGCCCATGGTCATATGAGATTTTTTCCAGGGAAAAGGGGCTAGCACCCAAAATTTGATGTCAATATAAAAAAGGGCTTAGAGAAAAGCGTCTACGAGTTTCTATTTTTATATGAAACTGCATTTAAGTGAAACCAAAGGGACCTTTGAACATTGTAGGGGATCCAATAGGGATACAAGAGCTAATTCGTCTCCTCAAAAAAATGATTCTAGATGGGGAGGTCATGTGAACCGATAGGATAGGTGGTGGTTTGCATCAAGTGGTATCAGAGCACATTTTTGTTTGTAGAAAGAAGGAAAAGAAGGAGGGGTAGAGTATCGATTCTTTGTGTGAAGAACTTTTTTCAAGTTTGCAACAGGCAACAAAAATCCAGGTGGGATGAAAGAGAAGGACTAGTTGCATTCTTGGAGAAAAGGGGAGCTTCTGGAGTTCTTAAGGTGAGAATTTGAAGTACAACAATCCAAAGAGAAAGGACTTCTCAGGAGAAGAATCAAGCGCATCGTGTGCACATACACTCAACAACAGTGTAAAATCTCAGAGAAAATGTTCCAACATGTGAACTAGAGGCTAAGTGAGGAGATCTTGGCAGAGGCTAACTATAGCTCACAATGAGCAAGTGGAAGCTCACAGACTTTTCAAGAGGGTAGGGAGAGGAGAAAATGTCTATTGCAGGAAATAGACAAGGTCCAAGAGGAGACCGCAAGAATATGAGCATAGAGGAGATGGAAAAATAACTCAAGGAAACTAGAGAGGAGTTCATCAAATTGATGTTGAAATGGCAAGGCATATAGCAAGGAGTGAATAAAGAGACATAAAACTCCATATAGAACTAGAGGAAATGATTGATAAAAAAATATATACTCTTCAAAGATACCATTTAAAATCAAATAAAGGATAGATTCTTAGGGTTCAAGAGTGAATTGCAGGCAATGAAGGATAGAATTCAAGAAATGGAAAAACATAAACAATCAACCCAAGAAGGAGAGGTTGAAGAAAATCACAAGTTGAGAGATCGGATTAAAGATATAGAAAAAAACTAACCAACAATTTGACCCTCAGTAATCTGGAAAACAAATTGGATCTCAAACCCATCAAAGAGGAAATGAATAAGATAATTGAACTGGACCATGAGCATAACAAAAGAACCTTGAACCTCATAATTTTTGGTATAAAAGAACAACAAGAGGAGGATACGCTAGAAATAGTAAAAGAAGAATTAAATAATAAATGAAAAATCAATACAACTTACCTCATAGAAGCAAAGAGGCTAGGAAAAATAATTGATCACAAAGATAGGTTGGTCTGTGTCCAAGTAAGTTGCAATGAACATAGATATAGCGTACTAAGTAAATCTCTAAGCTTAAAAGGGTCAGGAATATGTATAAGTGAAGACCTCATTCCCGAAGACCAAGTTGAATTAAGGAAGGAAGCTCAAAAGGTAAAGGAAGCCAAGAAAGAAGGAAAATGAGCAATAATTAGAAATCGAAAAGCTATTTTTAGGGATGGAGACCAAAAGGATAATAATAAATAAGTATTTGGGACACTTGGGATCCTTTTCTGGAACTTTCATGGATTTCCATAGTGCAAAGGTCCTATGATAAGTTGGATCCCCGGTGATATCGATATTATCTGTCTAGTTGAAACTTGGTAGCATGAGGACTCTAAGGACCCTAACATAGAAGGATGTGTCTTCTGGTAAGCATGGAATAAAAAATCCTGCCGTAAAGGGATAGGAGGCATAACTTGTTATATTAGAAAGAGAATTTCTCCTCACATTCAACTTCATACGATCAACCCTCTCAATCAATACATTTGGATAGAAATTTCAGACACCAATGCTAAGAACATGTATATAGCAATTTTCTATTTTGCATCTAATATCAATTCTACTTTTTATAAGAAAAACAATATATATATAAATTGTCCCTAAGATAATTTATAACAAGATATTTATAGTTTGAAAAATGAATGTAATAACCTTCTTCTAGGAGACTTTAATGATAGGACTGCAACTAAACAATATACTCTTTTAAGTGTTGATTCCAACCATAATCCTTTATGGCTATATGAGGACCTTGTTTGATATAATAGCTACAAAAGAAGCTCTGAATACCTAATTGAGAATTTTTTTGGTGCTAAGTTGGTCAAGCTCTGCAACTCTCAAGACCTAATAATTTGCAATGGAGTAATGAAGTGGCCAAACTCCAACTAGATGACTTGTATTCATGGTCTAGGTAATAGTGTCGTAGATTATGTGATATTTGATATCCCCATTTCCAAACAAATAGGAACTTTTGACCTTTTAAATGACCATGATCCAGACTCTGATCATAAACCTTTAACCCTAACTCTAAACTTTTCCATGCACATGAATGCCATTGAAGAGAATTCTGATAATCAAAGGAATTTGTTCTTTGACAAAAGTAAATTTGAAATTTTATTAAAGAATTTAAATAGTAAATTAAATCTCCTAACTTATAAGGACAACATTAAAGAACTCTATCATAATTTTACAACTACCCTTTCCACTTCTATTAACACGTTCTCTTTCGAGGTGTCCTATAAAAAAAATAATAGAACGACCAACCCTTGGTATGATAAAGAATGTAAAATTATTAGGAAAACCATTATGGATGCTTCTAATGAGTCCTTAAAAGTCTATAAGATCAATACGTACAAATCATTAATTAAAAGGAAAAAAAAGTGGTATATCAATAAAAGGCAAGAGGAACTTTAACAACTATATAAGATGGATCCTAAGAATTTCTGGAGCCAAATTCTAAACCAAAATACTAAAGAAAATAATAGGTTTCCCTTAAGGGACTATAATTAATACCTTAAAACTATTTACAAGTTCCCTAATGCCATGGACACCATTCCTATTGTCCCTGCAAAGGAAGAATTTTTTTCTTTAGATGACATAGATTTTGGGGCTAAGCGGCTTTCAAATGGGAAAGCTAAGGACATTGAACATTACCAAGATGAAAATTTTAAAATTTGAGGTTCTATGATTATCCCTCACATACAAAAGATCTTCAATTTAGAAGACAAGAAGGACTTTCCTAAACCATGGATGAAAATCCTCATTGATCCTATTTTTAAAAATGGGTATAGAAACATTCCCTCTAATTATAGGACCATTATGATTAGCCCGATTTTATCTAAGCTTTATAGAATTATTTTGGAAAATAATAGTAGCCATTGGCTAGAAAATCATGGTAAAAGAGATGAAGGCCAAGCCATGTTTAGGAGATATCATTAAACTATGGACCATCTTGTTACCTTTAGTATCATTGCAAAGGAGTTCTGCAATACTAAAACCAATATTGTTTGTTGTTTTGTTGACTTTAGAAAATCTTTTGAGATGGTTCCTAGGAAAAAACTTTGGAATAGGTTGGAAGAGATAAAAGTGCCTCTCGAATTGAGGGATACTACGATAAGGATGTATGAGAATGTTATTGCTAAGTTTAAAAACACTGAGGGTTGGTCAAAAGAGATTAACTACAATATTGGATTCAAACAAGGTTGTCCCTTGTCCCCTACCATTTTTGGCATATACATTGACAAGTTAGAATATTGCTTGGAAAAAGTAGGTTGTGTCGGCCCTACTCACACTGGTATAGTCATCAATCTTATTCTTTATTCTAATGATATCATTTTTATGGAAAGGAGTCCTGATGATCTTGAAAACAAACTAAGAATTCTCAAGCATTTTTGCTCCAATATGGGTATGATTGTTAATATTGATAAGACTAAGGTCATTATTATTAAATCCAATAAGATCACTTATGATACCTCTGTATATGACAAAAATAACTTGGAGGAAGTGACTTCATACAAATATCTTGGAATTGATATTCATTGCAAGATCAACTAGAATTATAGCATTGAGAAAAGGATTAGTGGGGGATGGAAAGATTATTATGGTATTGAAAACAATTGTAAATCAGATGATCTTCGGATTTGGCATAAGAATAAATTCCTCTTTGAGACTCTTGTTACACCTGTTATTATTTATGGATGTGAAGTTTGGGGCTGTAGTATCTCTCATGAATCCTAGAGAAAGATAAAGAAAATACAAAAGAATTTTATAACCTATAATCTCAAAATTAAAGGAAATATGACCTATCCCATCCTCCTCTTAGAAACAAGCCTCTCCCCCATTGAGAGCATGACTATGACTAGACACCTAATGTATAAGAAGAAGTTAAACAACATGGAAAAGAAGAGGCTCCCTAAAATTGCTTCAAAATCGAGTTGTAACCACCATCGACTCAAGCGAAGATGGCATAAATATGTCTGGTCTTGGATAAACTATTGGGGAATCATGGAAGACACAAATTTGTAGAATAAATATACTATTATAAAATCGTCAAATCAAAATTTAAGGAGAAAATGTGGTGTGATAAAGAGTTAGAGGAAAAAATAAAATAAAGGTATTAGAAGGATGTAATCAAAACTAATATAGAAGATCAAAATTATTTATTTGTTTTGCCAAATGTAAAGAAAAAAATAAGCATTGTTAAGATAAGAAAAAAATCTCACGAGCTCCATAGTGAAACTGGGTGTTGGTCAATTCCTAAAATTCCATGGGATGAGAGAGTGTGTAACCTTTGTGACACTAAGAAGGTTGAAGATGAAATTCACTTTCTCTTAAATTGTCTATCATATACCCATATTAGATCTCATTTTCAAAATATTCGTCCCACTACCAACCTTCCTAACCTCTTAACTCAACAAAACTATGGTGATCTTGGAAAGCTTCTCTTAATGATTTTCGAGCATAGAAACAAAATTCTAAAGAATCACAAGTAGTCACATACCCTCTTAAGGTTTGATAGACCAATTCGGTGTTAGTGGATGTTAATCAACATCATCATTATGTAGCTTAAAATATTAGAAAGATTTTTTATTATCCTATTTTTATCCATATTAAAATTTTATTAACAACAATATTTTTACTTTTAGTTTTCCAAGTCGCACTTTACCATAAAGTGTGGTAGAATTATAAATTGCTTAGTATTGCATTAAAAAAATAAAACTTTTTTTCTATAATAATTAATAGTAATATTCCTTCTTAAAGAGTCAAAAGTGTTTTCATGCCAAATCAAAATTATAAAATCCCTTGTGTTTAAAAAAAACCTATTATTTGGGATTTTTAGGTTTCATATAGTCACTTTTAAGAATGCAACATTGCATGCTATGATATGATGACACTATCCTTAGTTTACCTTATCTACAATCCAAGTGGGACTAATGGTCTCCTCCTAAGAGGTCACAAGTTCAAATCCAAAGGGGGAAGGGTATGCATCTCTTCATAGGATTTATCAATCGAATCACATTAGTGGGTGGAGGGGGTCCCTTGTCCCACAAACAAGGGGGTCACATACACCAAATTGTTGTATACTAAAAAATGTATAGTTCATATAAAATAATAACAAATCAAATAAATTTTTTTCAAGCTATATATGTCTAACCATTTATCAATATATATTTACATAAAATTTTATTTGTCATTTCTAATATTTCTGTAATATTTAATTAATTTAACTAGTACTAAAATATTTATATTCCCGAAAAAACTTGGCATAAAGAAAATTTTAAAATTGCTTTAACAAAATTGTAAAATTACACCATTTGATAATTAGATCAAATCTTTTGACAATCCTCCATTTAATACTCTATATTATTTTTCCAGCCAAAATTTGTACAATGGAATAGACCAACGTAAGAGTTTACCTTGGAAAAGGCTAAATTTCTTTAAACACATGATAGAGATGGACATAGTTGTGATATTCCCTGGATGGAAAGTGCCTACACCTAGTGTATTAAGCTGATGTTCCCATTTACTTTCTGACCCATTATGCAAAATGTATTTCATTATGTCGAGCCGCGTCCAGGTAAAACCCACCCTGTTATAGCCTTCCAAAAAGAATTGTTGGTGAACCTAAAAATTGTCGAAGGTACGGATGAAATTTATTTCCTTTACCTTAGCTCCTTTTTATGATGATACCCTTTGACGGCTCCCTATGGTAAATGACTCCATTTCAAAGCTATCTAGGGTTTTCTTATCTATATTTTATTTCTGCAAAGATGGATTCAGGTCAGGTTCAACTTTATTAGGAAACTCTAACTACACCGGGAAACCATCTAGCAAGAGGGTTATACCTGAGTGTAGAAAAATAACATAGAGGGAAACTCAAGGAAACATGCATTTTAGAACCATATGTTAGGTTAACACAACATTTATAGCTAGATAGATGAAATAAGCAGGGCTTGGTCCTTGGTCATGGATATTTAGGATCTAGGGAGATAGGGAGTTGGATTAGCTTCGAGTTGTTGTTTTATGAAGAAGTTCAGGGCATATAGAAATATGGAAGAGCAGAGGGACTACAATTCACAAATATTAAATCTGATCTCAAATCCATAATCTTTCCTAAATCCTCCATGTTGGTAATAAAATGAATCTGGATCGGGAATCCTACTGATAATCCTAACTTCGAGTAGGGTTGGTTTTCAATAGTGGAAATGATTAAATGATAGAGAGCTAGTTCAGAGATAGATTTGAAAACACTAGCCACAACTACCTGGACAAACAAAAAAGACAAAGGGTAGGAAGGAAAGGTAGGGTAGAGAAAGTGACACTTGCCCATTAATATGTCATGAAAGGGAGGTTGCCACAAACACATGCACTATTTTGAGGACATTATATGTGAGGTGGTCAACAACACATGCACTATCATGTGATGGCCACCAAGATGTGCACTATCATGGCAGATATGGATTGCCACGTAATAGTTATGATGGGTTGGCTTAATGCTGACATTTTTTCCATTTTCGGTTTATATGTATTGTGTACATGGTTAAACACAGTAGTTAATGTGGACCTTCGTGTTATTTATATTTACATGGAAAAATTATGGTTCAAAATATTTAGTTGAAATGTTATTAATTACATCATTAAATACTTATATACCATTTGTCAAAATATTTCATTGCGAAGTTTGTTGAGTGCATCATTAGATCCTCCTCAGATGCACTACACTGCAAAATTGAAACATGAGTATCTAATGGATAACAAGAGAAATGAACTATTGGTAATAAAATCATGGAAGGATAGACAAAAAATAATCTTTTTTAAGGTACCAGATATATTATAATAGTTGAAAACAAAAATATTGCAGAGAATAACAACAGAACAACACAATAGATGAAACCACAACACCAAAATAATACCTTTATTGATAGGAAACAATATTCACTTTCCTCTTCGAGGGGGAAACCTCCAACAAAGTAGCGCTCTATTACAATAATTCTCAAGACAAAAATTCCCATGCCATTGTCTCCTATTTATACTAAATCTATATACCAAAAGAACAATCTCGAGGAAGATCTTCTAAAAGCAAAAGCTTCTATTAGGTTTTCTTACATTTGAATTATTCTTGCTTATTACTAGGCCTTATTAATATTGGTCTTTATTACATCTAAAATATATTATTCTACCTATGTGAGGGGTTAGGGAGGTTAGGTCCCTAACATGCCCCCCCCCTTCAAAAACAACCTTGTCCTCAAGGATTGAGATGAGGAAATTGTTGCAGAATGGTAGTTGGATTCCAGGTGGCATCTATTGGAGTTGTGTCTTTCCACTATACTAACACTTCCTTGATGGTGTGCTGATGAAGACAACGCTCATGCTAAACCAAGACTACTTGTAGATGCAATCTAATGGGGCCTTCTTCATCCAAATCAAGAAGACTTGTTTGAGATTAGGACTTAGTTCCAATCACCTTATTTAATTAGGAAACATGAAAAACATGATGGAGATTAGAATGACTGGGAAACGATAATTGATAGGCCACCTGTCCCGAGTGCTTGAGAACTATATAAGGACCATAAAATTTGGGCACCAGTTTCTGACAATGGTCATGTTAGTATATTTAGACACTTACGATTTATTTAATATCTACCTGGTCTAATCTGTCGTTAGGTAAAAGTGTGGTTCTTAGTGTTTTTCTTTAGTATGCATTTGTAGTTAGGAAATCCGACGATCACGATATGTTCTCAACATCGAGTGATCTGAAAAATCATATTTTCCTTGATCTTAACAACCTTTGATCCGTGGCTTAACACATGATTAGTCCATGATCTCTATTTGAAGAGCATGGAGGGTCAATTGTTGATGCTTGATTGTGAGAAAATCTCTTGTAAAATCTCTCTGTAATCTTTTTCTTTTGCATTAATAAACTGCTCCAAGTGGTTGCGCTGGCTGGGGCCGTGGATGTTTCCCTGTAGGGGTTTTACTACGTCAAAACATTCGTGTGTTGACATTTGATCTGGTTGTGTGAGTGGTTATCGAAGGTGTTTGTCCTCTATTGGAATACCTGTGTTGTCGAACATGGTATCAAAGCATGTTTGAAGACCTGCTCATGTTGTAGATCGAGATCGTGAAGCCGAGTTGCCTCATCTCCATTTTCTATTATTTCTGTATATTTTTGGGCTGAGAGGATTGTTTCATTGCATCCTGAGCACTCTTTTCAGTTAGGAAATTTTTTTGTTTCACTCAAAAAAATTTCTGTTTTCCCAATATACGACCATTTTAGTCAGATCCAGAGGTATAAATCCTGAATACGTATTTTTAAAATTTTTGCAGAGTATTATTTCAGTTTTATTTTGGTTTATATTCTTTGTTTCTGAGTTGCTACTCTTTTAGATCTGTGTATTTCTCTTTTCCCCGCACCCTGTGCGATATTGGAAAATCAAAAACATATAGGAAAAGGTGCATCTCTCGGCTAAGCTAACCAATATCTGACCCTTATTGTCATCGAAAAGTGAATTTTTTTTCTTGTGTGAAAATAGTTCTTTTTTGACATGCTCTCCAAGGCCGTCTTCAACAACAACAACAACAAAACCTCAAATCCTCCTGCTAAACAATACAATATGTTTTTCTAGACCATTTGGTTAAAAGTTTCTTTATTAAGTAAGAGGTCCTGAGTTCAAGTCTCTTTTTTTGTTACTTTTTTTTTCAAAGTTCATTCTCAAATTCCATCCCGATCATCATTTTCAGTTTTTAAATCCATATTATCTACATATTTAATATGGCTTCTTCTAGTAGTTTGTTGCTTACTAAGACCAACAACTTACAATGAAAATCTCACGTGGAGGATTTATTAAGAAGTAAAGGCTTGTACTAGATTACCTTGGAAAGGAAAATGAACCCACTAACGTTGATAAGAAATTCAAATGGGATAATAGGAGTGACGCAACACATGGACTAATCGGACTATCCATCTCTCCTGATTTAAAGTTCCACCTTAAATAAATTGATGATCTGGATGAAGCTTGGGAAAATATTGAAACCATGTTTGGTAAAATCAATATTATTTGAGCACAAAATTAGAAAATCAAGTACTGACTTTAAATCCAGTTGATTTTTCTTTCATTGGATACTATATATCTAAGTTAAAAACACTCAGAATTGTATGTGAAGAATGTGAGATAAAGATGGAGAAAGAGCATTGCATCTATCTTATTCTCTCTAAGCTAGATAGTGCATATTATGTGTTTTTATATACTTTTCATGCCATGAGAGAGGCTCTAGGGACAACTTATAAAAAAAACACTCTTGAGTCCTTCTGTTCTTCTTTTATTAAAGAGAAAGATAATCTTGTACAACTTGGGGTGATCAACACTGCAGATACCTCCAACAAAGCCTTAGTTTTCGAGCAGAAAGATAAACCCAAGAATCCCAAGAAGAAACATCTTCACTACAACAACAAGCAACAAAAGAGTCCCAAAACTGCTAAGACAACTTCAGCTCCTAATGGTGACAAAGAAGAAAAATACAAAAATGAGAATATTGACAGACATTGCAACTTTTGTGATAAAGATGGTCATCATGAGTCTGAATATTTCAAGAAGATGGCAACTTTAGAAGAAACAATGAATAAGCACAACATCAATATTGATTCTACTTCTTCTTCTTCTTCTCATGGACATGCACTTTCTTCTTCTGGTTTCTCCTTCAATACAACTTATACTTCTTCTTCTTATGAGTGGCTTATTGATTATGGAGCATCTTATCATATGGATAAGGATAAAGACATATTTTCTACTCTAAATGAATGTAACAACAAGAAAATATTTGTTGGTGATGATAGATTTCTTAGTGTTGTAGGATCTGGAACAATTCAGTAGATAATGGTAATTTCAATGATGTATTATGTGTTCCAAGTCTTTCAAAAATATTAACAACTTAACTAGAACTTTTCTGAGTTCTCATTTTTTCAAGGGTCCCATTTTTTATAACATTTTGAAAAATGGTGCTACCGGTAGCACCCCTTTTAATTTTGAGGTAGTTTTTTATTATTTTAAATCTTCTTGTCTATAACGGATCCACATTTTGTTTCTAAAATGTTTGTTTTTTTAACTATTTTCAAATTTTACTAAATCAATTTTTTTTATTTTTTTTTAAATGTTTGTTTCCAACTATTTTCAATTTTTTCTAAATTCTTTATTTTTTTCTTTGTACCAACATTTTTATTTTATGATTTTTAATGATACTAAAAATGCTATAAAAATCTTATATATGATTCACGTTTTTTAAATTAAGATTTTTCATACAATTATATCTCATTATATTTAATTCATGGTGCCATAGTTTTTAAATATAGTGTAAAATTGTATTTTTAACACACTTTTTATTTTTTCTTCAATATATAGAAAATAATTATAGCTAAATAACACAATCTTTAAATATTTAGCAAAAAATTATACATTTCAAAGAAACTTATAACAAAAAACCTATACATTTTGGAATCTTTCCACTATAAATAAAGTGTCACATAAAGCGTTTTTATGGACAAAATTGAACAGAAAAAAAATGGAAAAAAAATAATAAAAATTAAGATTTTTTATGATATTTTTATAGATTTACACTAAAAACTTACAATGTCATTTTCTCTATCCTATTAAATCACATAAAAATAAAAGTAAAGAGAAAATAATAAAACATATTCATTATAAAACAACAATAGATGCATATTTATTCTTATTTTAAAATATGAAAGTCAAAACATTATAATTATAACTCATTAAAATTTTGTAAAATTCAACATTCTCTTCAAGGGCATCCTAAAACTAATCAACAATGTCATATATCCCAAATTTATCATTCTCAATAGATACATTGTCATTTTCTTGGACATAATTATGTGCTTCCATTGGCTCATTTGGCTCATGTTTCTCTTCCATTGAGTTATTAATATCCACAAGTTCTCCAATGTGATATTTTC
>JZKD02S1035629.1:219162-231313 GCA_000966675.3 Picea glauca | reverse complement strand
AAACAAAACTTGTGCATATTTCTATTGAAATTAGCTAGAGAACATGTGTGTCTTTGTGCATTAGGAAGAAAAGAAGTCAAGAGACCCCCTATGCTATATTTAAGAACATGAAGCCAACCCTACATCAATCTTCACAACAAGGTAGATTCAACTAATTGCATGTATACATTTGTAAGCTATATAAAGAGATCCTAAATTTTGAAATATATATATATATAATGCTTATTATATTTAAACCATTGAAATGTTTAGGATACCACATAAATTATCTTTGAGTTTACATAAAACGGTCATAGGTTTGGAGTTCAAAAACAAATCCACCTCACATATAGATTGATATTTTAAGATGTTATGTAAAAACAAAAAGAAAATAATCAAAAACTTATATAAAAATTAAGAGACAATACCGTACTTAAAAAATGAATGTAATACCGTACTTCAAAAATGAATATAAGAAATTTTCTAAATATAAATTTTTAAAATATATTCTATGTTTAAGTATGTTAAGAAAATGTATATAAACTTTCAAACTAAATCATGAAGTAGTAGTGATAGAAAAATTAAAAAKTATGGCAAAGATCTAAAACTCTAAGATATTCCATGATTTAGAGTTAAAAATAGAGTAATTAAACACATCGAAGCTCTCACAATTTTACAAGTGAGAGGGTGCTCGCATCCTTGCATTAATAAGAGAAAAACAATTACATTTTATAATTGAGATCTCACACAACAAACTTGGACCAATCTCCTTCAATTGTGGATCTGAAACAACTCGTACACTAAACTTGAGGAAGACACAAAACTTAATAACAAACCCTAATTTTTACATTATTTGAAATATCCTAATTTTGGCATTATTCCAACATTCCCCCTTAATGGAGAAATGAATTTTCTACAACACCTAAGTTGCTTCTAAAAAATTCAAATTTGATCTTTCCAATAGGTTTGGTAAACATATCATCCACATTATCACTTGTATTACACAAAATCAAATCAATTTCCTTTGACTCAATCTTTTCTTTCACAAAATGGTGTTGTAACTCTATGTGCTTTGATATTGCATGATATACTGTATTATGTGTTAATTTGATAGTACTTTGATTATAACAATTGATGCATGTTGGTCCTTTTTTATTCTCTTCAACATCTACAAGAATTATCTTCAACCAAACTACTTCACAGGTAGCATTAGACAAGGCTTTGTACTTAGCTTATGTTGATGACAAAGAAAAAGTTGGTTGTTTCTTGCTGCTCCATGAAACGACCCCTGATCCTATATGGAATGCATAGCCTGAGGTAGACCTTCTATCATTAGAATTTTTTGCCCAATCTAAATCATAAAAAACTATCAACTCAACATTAGATTCATCGGTATACTTAATACCAAAATTAATTGTTCCTTTTAGGTGTCATAGGACTTTCTTTTCATCCTTCCAGTGGATTTCATAAGTCTTAGCCATGAACTGACTAAGGATGCTGACTGAATATGCTATGTCTGGTCTAGTAGTGGTAAGATAGTTTAAACTTCCCACCAACTAACGATACAATGTACAATCTGCATCTTTAGTTATCTTCATTGTATAACTTTGCATTTTGTTCTAAAGGGGTTGGCATTGCCTTACATTCACTCATATGGAACCTTTTAAGAATTTATCTTGTGTATTTACTTTGAGTGATCAGTGTCTTACCATACTCCCTCCAAACTTCAAATCCTAAACAATAATGCAATTCACCAAGATCTTTCATTTCAAATTCCCGTGACAATTGAATTTAACTTCTTCAATTAACTTGCATGCACTTCCTGTAATGATAAGATCATCTACATATAAATATATCAAAGCAACATTTCCTTCTTCATTTTTTTTAACATACATGTTAGCATCACTTTTTCTTTTCACAAAACCATTATGATAAAATAAGGTATCAATATTTACATACCATAATCTTGGTGCTTGTTTCAAACCATATAAGAATTTCCTTAACCTGCAAATAATATGCTCATGTCCTTTCTTTACAAGCCCTTCAGGCTAAACCAAATAAACCTCTTCTTTTAACTCACCATTCAGAAAAGCAGATTTGACATCTAACTGATGTATTTTCCATTTATGTTTGGTAGCTAATGCAATCAATAATCTAATTGTATTCAATTTAGCTACATGTGCAAAAGTATCTTCATAATCAATTCCCTCATTTTTTGAATATCCTTTTGCAACTAATCTTGCTTTATATTTATCAATACTACCATCAGCTTTAAATTTTGATTTGTACAACCATTTTCTTCCTATAGGGACTTTGTTTTCAATAAGTTCTATTAATTCCCATGTTTGATTCTTCATAAGAGAGTCATATTCTTCATTCATTGCATTTCTCCATTCTTCATGTTCTTTAGCTTGCTCATAGTTTACAGGTTCTACAACATTCATTACATGGGACATGAATGCATAATCTTTATACCTTAAAGGTGGCTAAGTTTTTCGTGATGAAATCTTTGGTCCTTCACTGCTTCCATCTCTTCTCCTACTTTTTGGTGATTCTTCTCCACTTCTTGGTGAGTCATGACTGCTTGAAGTGTCCATACTTCTTTTATTCCATTCTTGAACCTATACCTATTCCTATTCCCGTTTAACCACTGAATCTATTTTGAAATGATCATCAATGTCATTAGAACTATGCCATACATCAATATCATTCATTTTAGTACCTTTATCTTCATTCTCATGAAACACTACATCTCTACTTGCAAGCAATTTATGTGAATTGGTGTCAAACAACTTTTATGTTTTTTTATCAGAACAATAGCCAATAAATATGCACTTGATTGATTTTGCATCAAGTTTTCTTCTCTCATCTTTAGGAATATGCGCAAAGGCATTACATACAAACACTCTTAAATGTTTGACACCATGTTTATAACCATGAAAAACGTCAAAAGGAGTTTGAAAATCTAATCTCTTAGTTGGACTCACATTCTTTAAATAAACAACAATATTAATGGCTTCTGCCCAAAAACCATTATACACGTTTTTACCTTGAAGCATAATGTGAGCACACTCCACCAGTGTTTTGTTATTCTGCTCAACAATTCCATTTTGTTGGGGTGTATAAGGCACTGCAAATTGTTTTTGGATCCCACAACATTTACAATAATTTTTAAATGCTCCTAATGTATATTCGCCACCTTGATCATACCTAAGAATTTTAATGCATTTTCTTGTCTGTTTTTCAACCATAGTTAGGAATTCCTTAAAGTACTCAAATACATCACTTTTCATTCTTATGAAATAGACCCAAGTATACCTAGATCTATAATCAACAAAAATAAGAAATTACCAAGCACCACCAAGTGATCTAGTTTTCATAGGTCCACATACATCAGTGTGAATTAATTCAATTATTTCAGTTTGTCTTTTCTCTTTATGTATGAGAAATTCCTCTCTATGTTTCTTACCAAGTGAACATGCTTCAATTCAATATGATCATTCTTCATAACAGGAAGACCTTCAACCATTGATTTATTTTGCAACAATATTAAATCATTGTGATTAAGGTGTCCATACCCTCGATGCCATAAATATTTTGTTGACATTTTTGTAGATGCCAATGCTAGATGTTTGTTCATAGTCACATCCAACTTATACAATCCTCCAACTCTGGTACCTGTGGCAACAAACTTGTAGCAATCTTGGATATCCTTTACAACACACCTTGACTTACCAAATTCCTCTTTTAAATCAATACCAATGATAGTAAAAACATATATTAAATTCTTTTTGATGCCATGAACATACATCACATTATAAATCTGTCGCATTTGTCCATTAGGTAAGTTCACACTTATTACTCAACCTTGAACTTTATGTGATCTGTTATCTCATAAATAAATGTGTGTGCCATCAATATTCTCATAATATTCATCACACCATTCTTTATTATAGGACATATCTGCTGAGGCACCAAAGTCAATAAACCAAGCATTCTCATCATCGGTTTCAGTAGACAATACAACTTTAGAGATAAACAACTTAAGATTTTTAAATCCATCACTAACTGAAGTGTCTTTATGCACAAAGTTTCCATTATGCCTTTTGTCTCTTTGTTTGGACTCGTGATTATTTCTTTTATAACAATATTTAGCAAGGTTCCCTGGTTTTCCACTATAATCACCTTCAACATTCCTCCTAACATAAGAATCAAAATGAGTGATACCTTTCTCCTTTGCTTGAAACTTGCCTTTGTTTTTTTCCCACGGTTGACGTATGTGTGATTGTTTACCTTTTGCAATCAATTCCAAATTTGAGCCACTTGAGTCCAAATCATAATTCTTCATTCTCTCTTCCTCTTGAAGAAGAATCCATGTTAACTCATCAAAAGTATGGGGCTTTGGCCTCGCTGAAAGTGCTGAAATAAAGAATTTATAATCTTGCACTAAACATTTCAGTGTGATGGTTACCAAATCAAAACTAGATATTGTTTCACCAATGTCACCCAACTTATCACTTAGATCTTTGATGTAACGTCCCCGACCATCAACCTCACTGTCGGGAAATGATACTACACAAAACATTCTCTCTCTCTCTCTCTCTCTCTCTCTCTCTCTCTCTCTCACACACACACACACACACACACACACACACACACACACACACACACATATAACATGCATATTTAATGAAATTTAACCAAACAATAGAAAGTATTCACAGAATTACTGCTAACATACAAGATTAATGGAATTAACAGTAATTCATACATGCAACAGAATACATGATAACATTTCAAAGACACAGTCATGCATAACATATAAATTAAGCACATAATTAATACTTATCTTTTAAACTGGAGTAATTCCACCAAATACATGTAGACCTTCCACAAACCTCCCATCATTAGACCACGCTTCTCATCACGCTTAGCAATGGGTCACCCCTGAGCTGGGACTAAGCTCCACCCAGGGTAAGGGAATCCTAGACTAGGCTAAGGCTAAAAAAAAACTGCACAGTGCAACGAGAAGTATTTTCTCCAGGAGCCTTCTTACGCCCACTACTCACGGAATCTCATTCCCCACATACTTGTTCCACCCAATAGTATACACCTTCACTATCACACAGTCCATCGACTGCTTCACCTCCCTATCTAGGTCTCGGCAAAAGGCCGGATCAAGAATTCTCAGATCTTCGTAGCTGGTGTGGGACTCTCTTTGGGAGAAAACCACTTCCCAACAAACTCTCTCACCTGGAGAGAGCTACTCACGGGCCTGACAACTCGCTTCTTCAACACACTCTTTGACTCAGCTCTAGCCAGGTGAGGACAACAACAACAGTTCAACACTCATTAACACAAGGATGACAACAAAAACAACAGATGGGCATGGCACCGCAGGCAGCAAAAACCCACGCTAAAACATGACACGACTAAGGTGATTACCTAGGTGTCAAGTTCCTCATAAGAAACATAAGGGCTCACAGATTTTGGGTCTCAGGCGCGTGCGTGAGTATTTCAAAGTTTTAATACAAAGGCCACGTGATTCACAGGAATACACCTATCGGCTTCACGATTCTGGTTTTCAGGAATGCATGAGGGTATGCAGAGGACACTCGTGGAGACTCCCCCCCCCCCTCCCCCAATTCACAGAGGATGGCAAATGGTAAGTCAACCCCCAACACAACTGACGCTTCAACTTTTAACTACATGCGCCCAGGTCAACACTTGTCTTCTTGGAGCTACATGCGTTCCCTTTTTGCACCTGATGCCTTTCCCAAGACTTTGGATAAAAACATGTCTTTCACACAGCTTTGGAATAAAAATAAATTATTATTATCAAGGACTTGAGCCCCTATGATTAGCCCCTATTTCCAACCTTTCAACCCCTTTTTCCTTACCCACCCTGTGGAAGCTTAGTCCCCCATCACTCTTTCTTCGTGGTCGGTCTGCAAATAGCGATGTTTAATCTTTATTAATATTCTACATAATTACATATACAAAAATAGGCTCTTGTCCTTTAACACTTAGGCTCTCCGACCTAATAAACACATAAGCCCACCAGCTTATCAACACTCGGCTTGCCAACCTACAAAACATGATTACAATTCATAATATAACTTGGGTACGTCCTTGGGGTATTACAATCCCCTCCCCTTATTTTTGCACTGTCCTCAGTGCAACTCTTTACACAGCAGCAACAAGATTTTCAAAATCTTCAAAAAGATGCAGGTATTCTGCTCGCATAGCATCTTCATGTTCCCATGTCGCGTCCTCAGAACCGTACTAGGTCCACTGGACCTTTACAAGCCCTATGGATTGGTTCCGGATTTGTTTTCTTTTTCGGTCCAATCTGCGCACAGGATGGACTTGCAGGACACCTTCTTGCTCCACCCGAGTCACATTCCAATCGATAACATAATTAGCATCAGGTATATATTTCTTAAGAAATGAAACATGAAACACATTATGTACAGTCATGGATGTAGGTAATGAAAGCATATATGCAACTGGTCCAATCCTTTCTAGGATTTCAAATGGCCCACAAAATCTGGCTGCCAACTTGGAACAGTTTCCCAGCTTCAGGGAACTTCTGCTAGCTTTCACTTTCAGGAAAACATTCTCTCCCACTTTAAACTCTCTGTGGATTTTGTTTTTATCAGCATAACTCTTCTACCTATCTTGGGCATCTTTCAAATTCTGCTTAATCTTCCGCATTTTCTCTTCCATTTCCTTGAGCAACTCTGGCCCAACTATTGCTTTGTTAACTGGGTTATCCGAGCTTATTGGAGTGTTTCACTTCCTGCCATAAAGTGCTTCAAATGGGCTCATCTTAAATGATGCTTGATACCCATTGTTGTAAGCGAATTCTACCAAGTGTAGGTAGTCTTCCCATTTAGATGGTTTGTCCATCACATACATCCTTAACATGTCTTCTATTACTCGATTCACCCGCTCTGTCTTCCCATCAGACTCAGGATGATAGGTTGTGTTGAAGTTCAAATTCGTTCTGAACCCCTTGAACAACCCCTTCCATAAATTTGAGGTAAATTTTGGGTCTCTGTCAGACACAATTGTCTTGGGAACATCGTGCAATCATGCTATTTCCCTCATAAAAATATCAGCAACATTAGTTTCCTTGTGAGTAGTCTTTAATGGAATAAAATGGGCATCTTTCGTAAGCTTGTCTGCCACCACCATGATTGAATCATGATACTTGCCTATTCTGGGCATTCCTGTGATGAAATCCATTGTCACTATCTCCCACTTCCACTCAGGAATGGGTAAAGGTTGTAGCAACCCTACTGAGTGCCTATGCTCATCTTTAACCTTCTGGCATTCCATACATCTAGCGATGTATTCTGCAATCTCTTTCTTCATACCTGGAAAAAAGTAATGGCTCTTGACTGCTACCACAGTTTTCTGATATCTAGGGTGCCTAGCATAAGGCACATTATGCATTTCATTCAAAATCATAATTTTCAAGTCTTGGACATTACGTACATAAATTATGTTCTTGTACAGAAGTATTCCATCAACCTCTAAGTTATAATTTTCCACTTTCTGTGGCATCTCACCTTGCTTTAGCTTTGCTACCAAATTCCTGTACTGCAAATTTGCATTTGCAGCCTCCAAAATTCTGCCTTTAATATCAGTTCGGTACATTCTAATGGTCGTAGTATGCAATTCATGCACTCTCCTGCAAATGCATCAACCACTTTGTTTTCCTTTCCTTTGATATGCTTGATATCAAAGTCATACTCACAAAGAAACTCCAACCACCTACTCTGCCTAGCATTCAAGGTTGGTTGATCAAACAAATACTTCAGACCATTATGGTCTGTCCTCAGTTCAAACCTCTTTCCCATGAGGTAATGCCTCCATTTCTTTAGAGCGTGTACTATGGCTGCCAACTCCAAATCATGAGTTGCATAGTTCTTTTCGTGCTCTTTCAACTTTCTGGATTCATAACAAATTACGAATCCATTCTGACTTAGGACTCCTCCCAGTCCTTCTTTGCATGCATCTGTACACACTACAAAGACTTCATTCGGATCCACAATCCTCAGGATTGGAGCACTGGTTAACAATTGCTTCAATCGTTGGAATCTTCTCTCACATTCTTCTATCCACTGAAACTTCTTCTCCTTCCTTTATAAGGAAGTGATGGGGTGAGCAATCCTTGAGAATCCCGCAATGAACCTTCTGTAATAGCCGGCTAGACCCATAAAGTATATGACTTTTGTCACATTCTTAGGTGCTGACCATTCTCTAATGGCCTCAATATTCTTAGGATCTACAACTATCCCATCCTCTGAAATGATATGCCCCAAGTAATGGATTTGCTTTTGATAAAATGAGCACTTGCTCAATTTGGCATGTAGTTGGTTCTCTCTTAGCACCCGCAACACCATCCTCAGATGTTTTTCATGCTCTTCCTCTGACTTGGAATACACCAGGATGTCATCCAAAAAGACTATGACAAACTTGTCTAGATAGTCCCTGAATACACCATTCATTAGGCACATAAAAAAAACGGGCGCATTTGACAACCCAAATGGCACCACTGTGAATTCATAATGACCATACCTTGTTCTGAAGGTGGTCTTACTGATGTCTTCATCCTTTATTCTTACCTAGTGATATCCTGATATGAGATCTATTTTTGAAAATATCTTAGCATCCTTCAACTGATCAAAGAGATCATCGATCCTTGGTAGAGGATACTTGTTCTTTACAGTCATTTTGTTCAACTGTCTAAAATCAATGCACAATCTCAATGTTCCATCCTTCTTCTTCATGAACAGGATCGGGGCTCCCCAAGGTGACACACTTGGGCGTATATACCCCTTCTTCAGAAGCTCTTCAATATGCAACTGCAGTTCTTTTAGCTCTGGTGTACTCATTATGCAAGGAGCTTTCGACACTGGAGCTGCTCCAGGCATCAAGTTTACAGAGAAGTCAATATCTCTCTTCAGGGGTAGTCTGGGTACCTCTTGAAATACATATTCAAACTCTTTTAGTACCACATGGTATTCAATATATAAGACCTCATCCTTAGATGCTTCCTCCACATAGACTGCAAATAATTGACAGCCTTTCTTGTAGTACTTCTTAGGCTGCATTGTTGAGATTTCTCTGATAGCAACAACTCTGGGAATTCCTTGGACTATTTTCCGATTTCCTTCCTCATCTAGGCAAGTGAATGCCTTGTTATGACAGTCCAAGATGGCATGGTTTTGGTCCAACTAATCCATCCCAATCAAATAGTCATAGGAACTCAAAGGTAGAACATTCAATTCAGCCTTTGTGCTCAGTCCATTCATGTCCACTGGACATGACTTAACTAACTCAGTGAATTTTCTCTTGGTTCCTGTAGTTAGTTTCACTAACGGGCTTTTAATGTTTGCAAGAATCAATTAAAATAATAAAGGCATGGTTGTTGATCATACCTTCCACTTCAATCATATGTGATTGAAACTCTGCTTGCTTGTTGTCGAGGGTTGCATAGATTCTTGGTATTCTGTTGCCTGTGTCGTCCACTGTTTCAGCTTGCTGAACATTATGGACAGCTCGCGCTTTGCTATTTTTGTGGGGACAATCTATGTACTTGTGGTTCCCCTGACAGCCCCAACACTGAATGGGTGTCTGCCTTGGCCTTTTTCCCCTTACGTCAGTCGTTCTCGACTCTCTAAACGATGGGTGTCCTTGAGGTCTGTTTCTGAAAAAGGGAGGTTTGTTTCCCTTCTGCCTCAGCTCTTTCTTGAACTTCTTCTGGTCATCCCAAGCCTTCCAAAAAGTGGGATTTCCTTCTTGTTGCTCATATAAGCATTTCTCTCTTCTTATCGTTTCTTCCATAGTTTTTGGGTCATCATATTGGATCTTGTCACCGATGGAGGGTGGCAGTCCACTCAGATACCTTTGAATTCTGACATTCTCATCTTTGATGAACGGGACATACTTCAGCAATTCCAAAAAATCTTCGTTTGTGTTCATCAATGGTCATGCTACTAAACTTGAGTTCAAAGAACTCTTTCATCTTTCTATCATAATATCTTTTAGTCAAGTATTTCTTTTCAAAATACCTCTTGAATTCCTTCCAGGTAACATCCTTCTCTCTAATGTGTTGAACCTGCACAAGTTGATCCCACCACATGGATGCTTTTCCTTTCAGTTGATACATTGCAATTCTTCCTTCTGCATGAGAGGAATAATTCTACAGCTGAAAATATTTCCTCATGCCAAGTAACCATGTCTCAACATCTTCCTCCTTCTTGTGTTCTCCATCAAACGTAGGAGGCTTAATCTTGTTCATTTCTCCCTTCAGTTCATACACTCCAGATCTCCTGTGATTTCTGGTAGGATATCGGCTTGAACTACTATGTTCCCTCCTCTTGGAGTGACCTTGGGAGTGATGATGGTGTCTACCAACACTCCTTGATCTTCTTCCCTCAGAAGTCTGGTGACTCCTTGTTTTGCTCGAGTTCCTCTCCTTGTCCAACTTCTTTTCTATTCTCTCCAAACTCTTCATCAACTTTAAGTTGAATTCTCCCTGTTGTTCCTTAGATTTCATGAGCTTCCTGTTATCTGTTCAGTTAGTCTATGCATATTTCTGCAATCGATCAATGATTTTCATCATATGCCCTTCCTTATCTATCTCTTCTCCATGCCCATTGGAGTTCGATCCTTCAACCCCCAAATGGACATCCATTCCTTTTATTTCATTCTCTGAACTGGAAGCAATCCATGCCTCTTCCATTTATTTGCACTCAGTGGCAACTCTAATTGGTTCTGACACTCGTTGAACTCTGCAAACACATCGTGCAGTCAACCAGAATTTGTCAGGTCATCATTCCTTAACAAATCCCACACATTCAAAAACCAATCTGATTTAAGAAAGCGTTTTGATTTCATGAAATTTCTGAGTTCTGCTCGGCTCTATAACAATTTCATGCCTTAACACTTTTCTCTTATCCCCAACCCATGCGACCATGGGCTGTGACCAAATGCTAGATCGATAGGTGCTTAATCAGGACTTCGGGTTCTGAAGTATTCATAATACATCACAACAGACTCTTAGAATTCTGAATTAACAACTTGCGAAGTAGGGTGGATCAACGGTCCACGTCTACCCAGCATCCAACGACTGACACTCATTGTGGAACTTCTTTCATCGAAGCTTCGAGACTTCAGAGCTTCGGGACTTCGGTTTTCGGAATCTTTCCCGCTTGCTTCCCTTTCAATCTCTCGAATTCTGAACTTCTGGCTTCTCTATCCTCCTGGCCCACATAGTACATTTGTTACCAACTAAGGCGATGGCACGTGGTATGCATAGAAAGGTCCACGTCACCCCAGGAGACGTCATCTGACCCCACCATGTATACCCTTTCACTTCGAAACTCCGGGCTTCGAAAGTTTGTGCATTAGCACTTTCCCCTTCTCCCGATTATCGCAGGTCCTTACTCTCCCTGGATAATCGACGATCCTTCTCTCTGCTCGCAACCAATGGTCGAGATCCACTTTGTGATTCCTTGCTTCAAAGGTGTTCACCTCTCTTCACTTCCAATCTTTCGATTTTGCAAATTCTGAAGGGTTCTCGCGACTAACCCACGCGCAACTTCTCAAGATCTAATAGTCAAGCTCTCCCCTCAAATATACGGTGTAGATCTCTTCCGAGACTTCGAAGCTTCGAAAGTTTGTGCCTCAACGCATTCCATTTCTTCCAATTGCCAAAATCCGAAACGCTTCCAGGATAATCTTCCTGCACCTTCTCCAGATCTGACGGTCATAAAGGACTCTCCTTTTCCCAACAGATCCTAAGGACCACATTACTTTGCGGCCCAATACCACGTCTGTCATGGTTTTTATAATACCGCTACTCCTACTGGGCTTCGTAACGTGGCCAAGTAACCCCTTGGCATTCAGAAACATTCTAAGGTTCGAAATTGGTTCCTCCGAACACCATTTCCACTCGAAACCTTGGGTCTACAGACCACTTATCCGGCCCATCTAGGCTCAATGTTGAAACCATGGCTCTGATACCATATTGTAATGTCCCCAACCATCAACCCCACTGTTGAGCAATGTTACTACGCAAAACATTCTCATACATACATACATACATACATACATACATACATACATACATACATACATACATACATACATACAT
>JZKD02S1035629.1:205963-219112 GCA_000966675.3 Picea glauca | reverse complement strand
AGGTTGTTGGCCTTTAACACTTAGGCTCTCCGACCTAATAAACACATAATCCCGCCAGCTTATCAACACTCGACTCACTAGCCTACAAAACATGATTACAATTCATAATATAACCGGGGCACATCCTTCGGGTATTACATTTGATGCGAGAAATGAAGTTGCTTATTCTTTCATTTGCTTCCATTTTAATAGATAAAATATTAGCTTTCAAAAATAAGATTCGGTTTGCATTTGAAGTTTCATACAAACCTTTGAGAACATCCCACGTATCCTTGGAAGTCTTACAATCTCTCATGTGAGGGATTATGTTATCCTTTACGGACATCCACAACAACACCTTAGCTTTCATTTCTCGTTTATGCCAATCTGGAATGGAGGAAACAATAGTGGTTTTGACTTCATCCCCACTCACAATTGACCACAAATTATAGGCTTCAAGCAGAGTCGTCAACTTAAATTTCCAATTAATGTAATTTTCTCCATCCAATTTAGTCAATTCACTTAAGTATGAATTTGCAAGAGGATTATACATCTTCCTCAAACATATAATTCAACAAGTTGTAGCTCAATAATAAATTTACCTTCACGCAAAACTCCTCTTACACGCAACCGTTATCTCTCATAGAAAACACTCATGACTCCCCCATGCAGAACAAAAACACAATCACACGATGACAATGGGCAGAAAAAGGTGAGACAATGATTCCCAGTAGGTGTTCCAATCCATCCTTCACAAGACACAACAACCGGCTCCTCCAATCTAGCTTTCACGCGACACTCCAATCCATCTTTCACGATGAAAATGCCAACGGGAGACTCCTTCACGCTAGTACACACATCAATTTCCTCACACTCCAAGTCTTTGCAGATCACACTAGTCAATAGGTTGCACACACTTGATTACGCGGGTTGCACACACAAGATTGTGTGGATCACTCTTCTCACCTGGATGGAACACGTAGCGGACAAAATTGTAGGTCGTCTTTTCACTTAAACTTTCTCTCACATAGGTCACATGCTCTTACTCCATGCAGATCACAAATGATGCAACCTCACACTCTGATATGCGCTCTGATACCAAGTTAAAAATAGAGCAATTAAATACAACTGAGATCTCACAATTTCACAAGTGAGACGATGCTCACATCCTTGCATTAATCAGAGAAAAACAATTACATTTTATGACTGAGATTTCACACAACAAACTTGGGCCCACCTCCAATTGTGGATTTGAAACCACTCGCACACTAAACTTGAGAAAGACACACAACAACTTAATAATAGACCCTAATTTTTAAATTATTCGAAATCTCCTAATTTCGACATTATTCCAACATTTAGATATTTAAAACTATAAGATATGCTATGATTTATGGCAAATAATTAAACTTGTACTTGATATGTCATGAAAACAAGTTATGTAATATTGAACGTGTTTTTCAAGTTTGTATGATTGAACGCTTTAAAGAAGACAAAGATAGATGGTGACGATACGGTTCTCAGTGGTCAATAACCATCTAAGGGTCAGCCACCAACGAAATATAAGCAGGAAAGAAGGAAACACCATTGCAAGCAACTTTGACATTATGACTTGTCTTGAGTTGACATTTTGGTTGTTTTGCGGGGATACTATCCGTTTAATTTTGCATAAAATTTAACGAGAAATTATTGAACCTGCGGATTTGAGTTGCTAAATTTGTATAATCCAAATGCCTTCAGGTTTTTCAGGACTTAATACATTTATGCATTTGAGTGTATACCACCGTTACTAAACAATCAAGTGAATATTAGTTTCTTAATTTAAGTGTTCGACCAATGGAGATACATGTATTACACATATTTTATTAAGTAACTGGTAAAGTGTTGGGATGTGTGTCACGTATAAGGTGTTTTCTCCGATCAATTAACATTTTCCCAACAAATGACTAACTAATTTTTTTTCCCAACAATCACAAAGTCCTGTTCATATTCCCAACAATCACGAAGTCATGTTCATATCTTATGGAGAGTAAGTTAACTTTATAGTTGTTCATATCTGATTGGGAGAGTAAGTTAATTCTATAATAATTAAAAAAAACAATCTTTCGAGTCTTTTTCCAACTTTAAATAATCCACATTGTTAGCGCCAATTCTTGCAAGGTGGTGTTTCTCTCCGATTTCAAGTCCTTGGTGTAAATGCGTGTAAATGGGGTTTTAAAAAACCCATCAAATGTGTTTTATTCAAAGGCCACAGTCATGAACGTCGAGTGCAACACATAGAAGAAGTCCATTTCAAGCTTAAAATCAAGCAAGCGGGCATTTTGTTTTCAACGACGAGAATCCATAGATGGAGCAGATCGACGGTCATCGGGTAGGCTTGAGTCACAGAGTTGCACGAGGTCTAGCGCATGAGCTCATCTCTTATGGCCAAAATCACGAAAAGATGAGCCATTTCGGCATTTCGTCTACCGAGACTTCAAAGGACATGGGGTCATTCTCTTCCACTGCATTTCAAAACCCCGAAATGCGAAATGCGAAAAACACCCAGGAGCCATTTCGACATTTCGGCTACCGAGACTTCAAAGGACACGGGGTCTTTCTCTTCCACTGCGTTTCGAAACCCCAAAACACGAAATGCGAAAAGCGCTCGGGAGCCATTTCGGCTACCAGGACTTCAAAGGACACGGGGTCTCGCTCTTCCTCTACATTTTGAAACCCAAAAACGTGAAATGCGAAAAGCGCCCAGGAGCCATTTCGGCATTTCGACTACCGGGACTTCAAAGGACACATGGTCTCTCTTTATGTTTTCAGTCTCAGCCACCCTCCATGGGAAAAAAAAGTTAATGAATATTGAGCAGGTGGTTGAGACCTCAGCTTAAGCCATGAATGCAAGGCATGGAGGTTCTGGCAGGGAGTCTTCCCAAGGTCGTCTTGTGTGGAGGTTCTCCTAAAAGAGCCATGCCGATTTGATGTCCTCGACTGATCAGATGAACCTGTGCACGCTAAGTTAGACTTTAATGTCTCATCTACCCTCCTGTTGTCAAGGGGGCGAATTGCTCTGATTATATATACTCAGTTATTGTAATTTTGTAAGGATCGATGGTAGAGAAAAGCTCCTGACTGTAAACTTTAACAAAGCCTCTGGTTCTCTGGTTATAGAATGATATTTTGAGATTTCTTTTTTAATGGCGGTGAGTCTCCTCCTTTCCTTTTTCCTCTGAATCTGAAGCCTGGGTATGGATGATCCAGTCAGGTGTTGCTGTAACTATGTAATGCATGTTTGATTGTATCATTTCTGCAATGTTTGAGGTTTACTTTGAAGTTTCTCTGGTTTGAGAGGATCTCATATCTGAGACTTTTCCCCTTTCTTTTCTTTCACTTACTCATCACTATGCAAATTTACTGGCTTAAGTTAGATCAAGACCTCGCATGTCCTTGCTGTTCCAAYCCATTTTTCTGAGTGAGCAATATTGTTCTSAGTTTACTTCCATTCGATCACCCCCWTTTAAMAAATCGTGACATAAACTGACGGGCCTTAGGCTTACTCCTATTKCAATCCAGGAGTGACTTCKGATGCTAACATTTGTGGCGTCGTTGCCGGGGACGAAGTTGAAAATTTTCGCTGGGATTGAACGACATTGAGCCTCTGATTCTGAAGGTGCATCAGGCATCAGATCCCTACGAGATTTCTACTGTGCACCTGGAGACTCCATTGTGACGACTCCACTGTGGCGAACCTACTATTTTAAATGTGGATTCCAGAGGTAGACACACGCGGTCCCATCCATAGCTGCCTCTAGCTACACTTGACGTTGATCCGGAGGTGATTTTCAGAAAAGGAAAGGCCTTAGAAGGAGAAACTTCCACCACCGAACCAGGTAATTTTCCATCTCCTTCTGTAGGAACTCCATTTTCTTCTTCTCAGCTTCCTAGTAGACCTTTTTCTGAAGTTTCCCGTTTCCTAAATTTCGGGAGTGTTCCTGCTGAGTTTTCCCCTCCTGGTCTGGGATTGGAGTGAGAAATCCTTGTCACTCCCCTCTCCCCTGAAGTTGTACCTTGGCGTAGACCCTGGACCACAGAAGATTTCCCCACACCTAGCTTTACCACTCCTCGTCTTGTTATTGTGGCTGCCGCTGCACAGAGAGAAGCATCTGTTGAATCAAGCCCTTTAGCCTTCTCTCTGAATCCCCCATTGTTTCCCCTTCCACCTAGAAGCTCATTTCTAGTATCCCCTATTCAAGCTCCTTCTCCTCCGATTTTTCCTCCACCTAATATTCCTATGGTAGGAAAAAATCCCCCCATGACCAGAATGGAGGCTATAATAGCTACTAGGTATGCTCCCCTTTTGTTACCTCAACCTCTCAATGCCCTTCTAGAAGACGTCTACCTTAAGCAGCTACCCAGGTTTACAGGCGAAGGGGACATAGCTGCAGAAGAACACCTTGAAGCCTTTTACAGTTTTACAGATGATCATGTTATCGTGCATGAAGATGTATGGATGAGGATTTTTGTCCATAGCCTTGAAGGCAAGGCTAGAAAGTGGTTTAGGGCCCTGCCTCCTAGATATATTGATGGGATTGAGGATTTGGATAATGCCTTTTTGAGACAGTGGGGAGACAAAAAAGACTTCATGTATTACATGACAGAGTTTGGGTCTTTGAAGAGAAAGGAAGGAGATTCTGTCTCTGAATTCTCTAAGAGATTCAATAAAATTTACAATAATATCCCCATTGAAATAAAGCCCTTAGAAGCCTCTGCTAAGATCTCTTATGCTAGTGGTTTTGATCCCAATTTCTTCCTTCTGTTGAGGGAAAGGAGATCCAGTACTCTGGCTCACATGCATGATGCAGCCGTGGAAGTAGAATCTAACATATTGGTTGTTGACCGACTCGGGAATAAGGCCGATAGAGACATATCTAGGAAGAGACCTGAAGCCTCCCCATCCAATTACTCTCTCCTTCCCCTTCAGATGAACGAGGTAACTAAAGTGATAAAGTCGCTTTCGGCTAGAATGGAAAGGTGGGAGTTGGAAGGGAAGCCCATGTACAAAAATCCCCAAAATATTGATAACAGAGGCTTCAGGAGGCCTAGCAACAATGTGCCATAGGCTTCGCCAAGGTAACAAAGGAGCAAATACATAGATGATCAGAGGATTAAAACCCCTCTCCAAAATAGACTAGTTGCTCATGAGGAAGGAGAGGAGATAGATGAGCTTGACTCTGTAATTCACTGTATTGAAGACACTTCCCATTTTCCCCATTTGACTCAATCTACATATGAAGGATCCCTTATGAACATTCAAGTCAATGAGTTGGGTAAAGGGGAAAAGGCCAATAACACTCCTAATAGATATCATCTCAGGTCAAAGAAGAAAGAAGGAAAATTTGATAGCCATGATCAGCCCCTCATAGTGGAAAAACTTGCTAAACCTGCTACAATCACTACTAAAGAAAAGAAAACTCAGAATACTTCACCAACAGCCAAAGAACCTGTCTTTGAGGTAAGGGAAGCTCCTAAGCCACTTTCCTCCTTTAGTTTTGAGCATGAAATTCAAAATATTAGAATTCTCATACCCCTCTCAGAGCTAGTTAAAAATGAAGATTTCAAAAGGTCCCTTTCCAAGCTACTACAATCTGAGTCCCCCCAACCTTCTACAGACTCAGTAAATATTCAAGATGAAAAGATAGCAGTCATCCTAGGTCCCATGGTAGAAGACATAGATGATTCATCCCCTCCCTTCTACACATCCCTGAACATACATAATAAGGTGCTCCATAATTGCCTCATGGATTCAGGAGCTTCCCACAACCTTATGCTCAAAATAGTCATGGAATAATTGGGACTGGAAGTGACAAAGGATTATCATGATTTGTACTCTTTTGATTCAAGGAGGGTGCAATGCCTTGGATTCATCAAAGACTTGGTGGTCTCTTTATTTCAGCTTCCAATGAAGAGTGTGGTAATGGACATTGTAGTAGCTGATGTTCCCCCCAAGTTCGGTATGTTGTTGTCAAGATATTGGATTAAAAAACTTGAAGGAAAATTATAGATGGATCTCACATATGCCACCATTCCAGTCTTTGGAGGGGAACATAGGATATTGTACAAAGAAGCTCAGATGGCCTACATTGTCAGTGACGAAGTAGACCCCACTAATCACCCCATCTTTGCGCTTGACACTGATTTGGGGTCTAGTTTATTGCAAATCACTGAGACTCCTAAAGCCCCTTTTCAAATAAGAAAGCAACCCATATTAAATCACGAGATACCTCCTCCAACCACCTCTGTTTGGAAAATTTTCTTCGACGGAGCTTCTTCTAGCGAAGTCGCTGGCGCTGGAGTGGTTCTTGTGTCCCCTTGGCAGGAAACCATATACCTGTCATACAAGCTAGAATTTGAAGCTACCAATAATGTGGCAGAATATGAATCTCTTGTTCTGGGTATGAGGGTTGCAAAAGAAATGGGAATTAAGGAGGTAGTAGTGTTCGGAGATGCTGAGTTGATAATTCAACAAGTCAGAAATGCTTATCGGGCTAAGCATCCTCGGCTCAAGAGTTACAAAAATGAAGTGTGGGACCTGATTGATAATTTCTTCTCAGCTTTAAATATTTCTTTTATTCCAAGAGAGGAAAATACTTTGGCCGATTCCTTAGTTGTCTCAGCTAGTCTGTTCAAGATCCCTCTGCCACCTAAGATCAAATATGAGGTCGAGATAAGATATAGGCCATCTATTACAGAAATTATCAAACATTGGAAGGTATTTGAAGACGATTTTGAAATCAAAAAATTTCTCCAGTTTGTCGATGAATTTTCTGCATTGCACATTGATCAAGATCCTGATCTTGAAAGTCACCGTCACCCTAAAATATTTTTAAATAAAATTGTTGATCACCATATTATTCATTTGCCTAGCAATCACATTCCGAAGGGACTAGTCCCTTTAGAAAGACTGTTCGAAGGGAATGATGTGGCAGTAAAGGGTAGGGTTTCAAGTGGAGATGTTGATACAACAGAGTGCAATATCGACACACAAAAGGAGCCTAAGTTTGTCAAGTTGTCAAGCAGTTTGACCAAAGAGCAGAGGACCGAATACACTGAGTTATTAAGGGAATTTGCTTATGTTTTTGCATGGACCTATGAAGACCTCAAGACATATGACACAGTTGTCATCGAACATAAGATCCCACTGAAGGAAGAAGCTAATCCATTTAGGCAGAAGCTAAGACAGAGAAATCCCATGTTGTTTCCTGTCATGGAGAGAGAAGTGAAGAAGTTATTAGATGCCCAAATCATTGTCCCCTTGAGATATTCCTAGTGGGTGGCCAATTTGGTCCTGGTGAGGAAGAAAAGTGGAGAAATCAGGCTCTGTGTTGATTTCAGGAACCTAAACAGGAGCTCAAAGAAAGACAACTATCTCTTTCCCAACATGGAACACATATTGCAGAGGGTAACTGGTGCATCTAGGATATCCATGATTGATGGTTTTTCTAGCTATAATCAGATATCAGTCATGTCTGAGGACAGAGAAAAAACAACCTTCACCACTCCTTGGGGCACATTCATGTATGCCAAAATTCCTTTTGGATTAATGAATGCAGGAGCAACATTCCAGCGAGCCATGGACATAGCCTTCATTGGGGAGAAAGATCAGTTTGTGGTTATCTATCTGGATGACATCACAGTCTTCTTCGGGTCTAATAAGGAGCACCGCTGTCACTTGAGGAAAGTTTTCTTGAAATGTCGGAGGTTTGGCCTTTCCTTAAATCCCAAGAAATCTTTGTTTGCTATGAAGGAGGGGAAGCTGTTAGGCCATATAGTATCAGCAGAGGGAGTGAGAATTGATCCCAACAGGCTAGAGGCAATTCAGATCCTGTCACTTCCCAGGTATAGAAAGGAAGTTCAGGCTTTTTTAGGGAAGATTAACTTTCTAAGGAGGTTCGTCTCAAATTTTGTTGAGTTGGCGAAACACATCACAGCCATGCTCAGAAAGGGAAAAGAAGTAAAATGGAATGCTAAACCCAGGGAGTCTTTCGTCCAAATAAAAAGGGTATTCACTAAGGCAACTATGCTAATCAGTCCTGATTATTCCAAGGATTTCCTAATTTTTTCTTTTGCTTCTTTTGATACAGTAGCAACGGTCCTGTTGCGGAAAAATGAGGAAGGGCGATAGCAACCCATTTCCTTCATCAATAAGGCATTAAGAGATGCATAAATCAGGTATGAGATCATGGGGAAGCAGGCCTATGCCTTGATGAAACCTCTCAAAGATTTCAGAGTCTATGTCTTGCACTCAAGAGTGACTGCATACATTCCTTCAGCCTTTGTGAAGGACATCCTTATATAACCTGACATAGATGGGAGAAAAGGTAAATGGATTGCCAAGATCCTGGAGTTTGACCTGGAGATAAAGCCCACCAAGTTGGTAAAAGGGCAGGGTTTAGCGAAGCTGTTGGTTGAATCCAATTGAAAGGCCTTGGGGGTTAGCTTCATCAACGCTTGCTCAGGAAATCAACAAGCTGAGTGGTCTAGCAAAAGCACTCAGGGTGGCTTATCACTAGCAGAATGCACTTGGTACAAAGAAATTTTGTACTTTCTGCAAGAGTTGAAGCCTCCTGATGGAATGGGAAAAAGCAAGGCAAGAGCTTTAAAGCTCAAGGCAGTCAGATATTGCCTTATAGACCATGTATTGTACTAGAGAGACCCTCTAGGGGTGTTTGTGAGGTGTCTAAATCCACAGGAATCCCAAAAAGTTATGTTTGATTTCCACAGTAGCCTTTGTGGAGGGCACCATTTCTGGAAGACCACAGCCCACAAAATTCTCAGGGTTGGGTACTACTGGCCCACCTTATTCACTGATGTCTGCAGAGAAGTCAGAGCTTGCATCAAATGTCAAAGGTTCTCAGGAAAGAAGCAACTCAAAGCTCTGCCACTAAAGCCTGTAGTAGCTTCAACACCCTTTCAACAGTGGGGGTTGGACTTCATCGGGGAAATTCATCCTCCTTCAAGTGGCCAACATAGATGGATCTTGACTGCAACAGATTATTTCACCAAGTGGATAGAAGCTGCCCCCACCAGGAGTGATTCACACAAGGTAATTATCAGCTTCTTGAAGGATATCATAGCCAAATTTGGCTGTCCCAACAGAATTGTCACTGATAATGCTGCTTCTTTCAAGTCTGAGCCTCTGGTTAATTTCTGTGAGTAGTTCGAGATTTCACTAATTCACTCCACTCCCTATTATCCTCAAGGAAATGGACTTGTAGAATCTTCCAATAAAATTCTAATCAAACTCATTAAAAGATTATTGGAATACAATAAGAGGGTCTGGGATTCGAAGCTCAAATTCACTTTATGGGTTGATCGAGTGACAATGAAGAAGTCCCTGGGCACCTCACATTTTCAACTTGTTTATGGGACGGAGGCTGTGTTTCCCACTTAGCTCGCTTTACCTGTAGCTAAATTCTTTCAAGGTCATGAAGGAGAGCCAGACCATATGATCAGAAGAATTCATCAAGTGGTGGAAGTGCAACAGATCAGGGAGCAGGTGATGGACATAGCTCATAGTCATCAGTAGAAGATCAAGCAGGCCTTTGACAGGAAGGTCAGGAAGGAGGAATTCAAGCTGGGAGATTTAGTGCTTAAGTGGGATGCACCCAGGCAGGATAGGGGCAAACACAACAAGTTTGATGCCCTCTAGATCGGGCCCTTCAAAATCTATGAAGTATTCTTAAATAACACATACAGGTTGCAGGATTTGGAGGGTGAAGAAGTCTTTAACAACCCAATAAATGGGCATTTCCTAAAGAAATGTTTTGTTTGAGCCTTAGACGGCTCCTCTGTTTTTGTAAATATTGTCTTTATTGTTTTTTTGTTTATTTTTGGCTTAATAAATGCCTCCATAGCCCAACACAAGGCAACTGGAACTACAGAAGGAGTTCTTAGAGAATCGCAGGGACGAATCTATCCCCCATGGAGGCTAATGTTAGCGCCAATTCTTGCAAGGTGGTGTTTCTTTCCAATTTCAGGTCCTTGGTGTAAATGCATGAAAATGGGGTTTTAAAAAACCATCAAATGTGTTTTATTCAAAGGCTGCAATCATGAACGCCAAACGCAACACACAAAAGAAGTCCATTTCGGGCTTAAAATCAAGCGAGCGGGCATTTTGTTTTCAACGGCGAGAATCCACAAATGGAGCAGATCGACAGTCATCGGGTAGGCTTGAGTCACAAAGTTGCATGAGGTCTAGCACATGAGCTCATCTCTTATGGCCAAAATCACGAAAAGATGAGTCATTTTGGCATTTCGGCTACCGGGACTTCAAAGGACACGAGGTCTCGCTCTTCCTCTTCATTTCAAAACTCCAAAACGCGAAATGCAAAAAGCGCCCAGGAGCCATTTCGACATTTCGGCTACTGGGACTTCAAAGGACACGGGGTCTTTCTTTATGTTTTTAGTCTCGGCGACCCTCCATGGGAAAAATAAGTTAATGAATACTGAGCAGGTGGTTGAGACCTCAACTCAAGCCATGAATGAAAGGCATGGAGGTTCTAGTAGGCAGTATGCCCAAGGTCATCCTGTGTGCAGGTTTTCCTAAAAGAGCCATGTCGATCTGATGTCCTCGACTGATCAAATGAACCTCCACACGCTATGTTAGACTTTAATGTCTCATCTACCCTCCTGTTGCCAAGGGGGTGAATTGCTCTGAGTATATATACTCAATTTTTGTATTTTTGTAAGGATTGATGGTAGAGAAAACCTCCCGACTGTAAAGCTTTAACAAAGCCTCTAGTTCTCTGGTTATAGAATGATATTTTGAGATTTCTTGTTTAATGGCAGCCAGTCTCCTCCTTTCCTTTTTCCTCTGAATCTGAAGCCCAGGTATGGATGATCCAGTCGGGTGTTGCTGTAACTATATAATGCATGTTTGATTGTATTAGTTCTGCAACGTTTGAGGTTTACTTTGAAGTTTCTCTGGTCTGAGAGGATATCATATCTAAGGCTTTTCCCCTTTCTTTTCTTTCACTTACTCACCACTATGAAAATTTACTGGCTTAAGTTAGATCAAGACCTCACATGTCCTTGTTGTTCCAACCCAGTTTTCTGAGTGAGCGATATTGTTCTGAGTTTACTTCCATTCGATCACCCCCTTTTAACAAATCGTGACATAAACTGATGGGCCTCAGGCTTACTCCTGCTGCAATCCAGGAGTGACTTCTGACGCTAACACACATCATCTAAAATCAAATTAAAATTGACTTCATGTATCATCCCACTAATATTGTCTAAAAAAACTTTAATGAAGACAAAGACGAGCACTGTATTTTATCCATCTTTCCACAAGGCTTTTGTTTGGAGCAAGTCTTTTTGAAATTGTGTCCCGAATGTTAAAGTGACTTATTTCGATATATCTTTTAGAAATTTTATCAAAATATTAGAGTGATTTGTTTGGAATATTGTAGTGAAAACTCTATGATAACCAATTTTGTAAATAATGATTTCTTTTTAAATATGCAAAATCCAATGACAAGTTTCCGCGAGGAGATTCAACTATGTAAATAATGAAAAGTTTTTTACCATTGTAAAGTTCGAGGACAAGTTCTTTGTATCTTCACAACGTTTACAAATACATTTTTTCCATCATTATGGACATTTTCAAACTTGGACAAAAGAATTTCTATATACCATAAATTCTTACCAATATGATGTTACAGCCTTACAAATGATAATATGATTGAAATGCTTTTTCCATGTTTGAATTTTATTTTTTTCTCAATTCCGATAATATGATATGACAGGTGATGATAATAGCAGAGGAGAAACCTCATCACTTGCTAAATGGCAGTGCCAGTAATTTCTCTCAGGAATTGACCATAAGTAGCTCACATAAATTCACAACTTCTCCTCAAAAATTGGCCCCAAGTAGCTCCACCTAAACTCACAAAACAAAACATGATAAAGATTTACATAAATTGTATATACAATATGTTGTGTAATATTTATTAAAATACTTTTTTTATATGTAAAATAAAAAATTCAATATCTTATAGAATTTTGTGCTCTATTAATTCCTAGTGACATATTTATCATAGTTATCAAATTATTTTCATTTTCAACACACATGTTATTATTTAAGTCATGAATCTATCATTCCACTCCATATTTTAATATTTAAAAAATGTATTATTCAATATAGAAATAAATTTAATAAATATATATTTTGAGTTCTAAAATCTATCTTCAAAATATTCTTAACTGGTATAGCCCTTTATATGTGTATGTCCTCAATGTAAATTTTTAAATTCATGTTATTCTTAACATGATACAAAAGTTAAACATACTATCAAAACACAATTTTTTTTTTTTAAGGATTAAAATATACTTGCAAGTTTTTCTTTGATCTTTCCTCTATAAGATCATTTGTAGACCTTGTTTAATTCTTCACAACTATTTAATAAATTATTGTTGTTCAAATAGTTGCATACATACTTCAATAAATATATTGAGACTTCAATAAATGTAACTTTTTACTTTGCTCACACATGCATTGTTCTTGAATTCCATTCATATCTATGATGATGATGATGCAGATGATGTCGATGATGATGATGATTAACTATCAACCTTAAGGTAAGAGATTACTTCGACTTGTTTAAAATTATATTTATAGTTGGGATCTATTTAGGGAATAGGAAGGGAAATATAAGAGAAAGTGTTTTTCATCTTCAACCCTCTTAGTGTCACAAATATGTCAAATTCTTTCATCCTAGGGTGTTTTTGGAATTGTCCAACGCCCAGTTTCACTATGTAGCTCGTGAGAGTTTGTTCTTATTTTAGCATGTAATGTTCTTGACTTGGCTAGTCTAGGAAACACTGCTAATGTGTGTGTAGGATCAAATGTTTACAACATATAAATGATCATACAAATAATAAATGCGACAAAGGACTGCAAAGTTTGTATTATGATATCTCCGTGGATTACAAAATGGCCGAATGCGGTAGAATCACTGACAATACTCGACTAGATCAGCATACAAAGGATCTTAGCCGGAATATAAATAAGCAATTGCGGCTGAATAAAATAACAACACTCGGCTAGATCAAAAGACAAAAGGATCTTAGCCGGAATACCAATAAGCAACTAAAAGATAATACCCAGAATATGGGAGCACT